>ONZH01019127.1:0-33547 GCA_900303285.1 Rhinella marina
CCACCCAACAAAAAGTGTCGATTCACACCAAACACAAAAAGTGCCAGAACCACACACACATCCACACTCAGCCCCTGTTCACACACCAGTCCACAGCCAGCAAACATCACCAAACCAGCAACACCTAAGCCAGTACACCAAGTGAATGCCGCCAGCAAACACGGCACCAATAACAGGCAAAACTGAGAAATGGACGAGGGGAGAATCAGACACAGGACACAGTATACACCTGTAACAGAAAGCTGCCGCCGGCAAACACCAACCACACCTAGGTTAAAGGCAGCCAGCCTACAAACAACCCCTGTCACCGTGACCCGAACTGAAACAGATCCACCCCTTTTACCCTTCCTCCGGAAGACAAGCATGCACACAAAAAAACAGCAGGCGAAACATGCAGACACCCTCTCACCGAAGGTATAGACAGAACAGGGAAACAGGAAAACACGCAAAGTGGCCAAATATGTCATACTGTCACGCTACGGTGTGGGAGGGAAACACCACACCGAGCACACACCGAAACACTACAGTGAGCAGCAGACCGGATAAGCAGGTTAGGAGCCAGTGGCAAGGAATACCACAGGACCAAGTGCACCGGATATACTTGGAGCCAGAGCCAAAGGCAGAGGGCAGAAACCCAGTGAGCCCCATTCTTCACAGAGCCCCAGATGGTAGGGATGCATTTAGCCACAACTCACTGGCTGCACCTCCAGGATTGTCCCGGTGCACCTTTCAACTTACCTGCAGATACTGCTGAAAGAAGCACCAACAGACCACACACCAAAGACTGGAACCCAGGCACATGTACTGGAACCCAAACACCTAACAGGACACCATACACACAACACACTCTGGAACCAGCTCACCAGCAACAGCTCACAGTTTCACTGTTCCCCCTCTGGGGAACCCTGGAGCCCTCTCACCAAAGGCACATACATACAGGGAATGTCTGGACTCCATGTAAGAAGATACATAGCAGTCGCAGACCAAACACCCACCCAGAACATAAACTACACCAAACATAATCGGGAAAGGCAAGGGGATGGGAATACCTCGGGAAGACCTCGATGACATATAAGGTGGCCACAAGTACTGGGCAGATGGAATCCCAAGAGAGGTGCATAGCTCCAGCACCAACGGAGGCTGGAGCACAACTAACCCACCAGGCTAGCAACAACTGAATAAAAGCACCTAGTGACCACACCCAGGTCAATATGTTAACCCCATGAGAACAAGACAGGGAAGGAGGAAAGTATACAAGAAGGGAACATACCGACAACCAAAACTACACATTGCCCCTGGCAACCAGCATACACGGCAAACAATCGCAGCCAGTATGCCAGAGCACAAACGCAAGCAACATGGAAGCCATGTCACGGAGAACAACCAAGACCATGACACCACCAATTTACACGTTGCCCCTGTCAACCAGCATACAACCACATCCAGTACTCCAGGGCACAAACGCAAGAAACCAGAAACACTTGTCACGATAACCACACGGTACGTGACAGGCACACACTGTTGGCCCATTCCTCCATGCAGATCTCCTCTAGAGCAGTGATGTTTTGGGGCTGTCGCTGGGCCACACGGACTTTCAACTCCCTCCAAAGGTTTTCTATGGGGTTGAGATCTGGAGGCTGGCTAGGCCACTCCAGGACCTTGAAATGCTTCTTACGAAGCCACTCCTTCATTGTGCTTGGGATCATTGTCATGCTGAAAGACCCAGCCATGTTTCATCTTCAATGCCCTTGCTGATGGAAGGAGGTTTGCACTCAAAATCTCATGGCCCCATTCATTCTTTCATGTACACGGATCAGTCGTCCTGGTCCCTTTGCAGAGAAACAGCCCCAAAGCATGATGTTGCCACCCCCATGCTTCAGAGTAGGTATGGTGTTCTTTGGATGCAACTCAGCATTCACTCTCCTCCAAACACGATGAGTTGTGTTTCTACCAAACAGTTCTACTTTGGTTTCATCTGACCATATGACATTCTTCCAATACTCTTCTGGAACATCCAAATGCTCTCTAGCAAACTTCAGACGGGCCTGGATATGTACTGGCTTAAGCAGGGGGACACGTCTGTCACTGCAGGATCTGAGTCCCTGCCGGCGTAGTGTGTTACTGATGGTAGCCTTTGTTACGTTGGTCCCAGCTTTCTGCAGGTCATTCACTAGGTCCCCCCGTGTGGTTCTGGGATTTTTGCTCACAGTTCTTGCAATCATTTTGACCCAACGGGGTGAGATCTTGCGTGGAGCCCCTGATCGAGGGAGATTATCAGTGGTCTTCCATTTTCTAATTATTGCTCCCACTGTTGATTTCTTCACACCAAGTTGCTTGCCTATTGCAGATTCAGTCTTCCCAGCCTGGTGCAGGTCTACAATTTTGTTTCTGGTGTCCTTCGACAGCTCTTTAGTCTTTAGTCTTTAGTCTAGACAGGTGTCTTTTATACTGATAACAAGTTCAAACAGGTGCCATTACTACAGGTAATGAGTGGAGGACAGAGGAGCCTCTTAAAGAAGAAGTTACAGGTCTGTGAGAGCCAGAAATCTTGCTTGTTTGTAGGTGACCAAATACTTATTTTCCACCATAATTTGCAAATAAATTCTTTAAAAATCAGACAATGTGATTTTCTGGATTTGTTTTCTCATTTTGTCTCTTATAGTTGAGGTCTACCTATGATGTCAATTACAGGCCTCTCTCATCTTTTTAAGTGGGAGAACTTGCACAATTGGTGGCTGACTAAATACTTTTTTCCCCATGGTAAGCCCCAGCACGTACGTAAGCTAGGTACTGCTGTCCAGTTGTGCACCGTCAGTTAGGACGACTGTGCAAGTAGGCAGGGACAGTGGTGTGGGTTTGAGCTCAGGGCTGCACTGTTCCCTGAAACGTAACAGTGCCATTCTTGAGATATTACTTAAAAATGTATTAGACAATAAAAGCTTGCGGGTTCTTTACTCATATCCTGACATACATACAGTCACATGTCCTTTATCAGCCAGTAGAAGCTCACAGAACCTTCAGTCTTGACACACACAGTTTTAGACCAGGTTTTTATAACAACTTAGACATTTTTCTTCACTTTTATAGGTCACTATTAAGGGGGCAGGACACTGTGGAGGTCATTGTTAAGGATCCATAGTGTTGTGGAGGTCCCTGTTAAGGGGGTGGAGTATTGTAGAGGTCACAATTAAGGGAGTTGAGTGCTGTGGAGGTCACTGTTAAGGGGGCAGAGTGCTGTGGAAGTCACTGTTAAGGTATGTGGCACTATGCAGATAACTGTTAAGGGGTTAAGGTGCTGTAGAAGTCACTGTTAAGGGGTTAGAGTGCTGTGGAAGTCACATTAAAGGAGGTTAAAGGAGGTTACTATTAAGTGGTGGGGTGCTGTGGAGGTCACTGTTAAAGGGAGTGTGGCACTATTGTGGCCACTGTTAATGGGGGAGGTCACAGTTAAGTAGTTGGGGTGCTGTGGAGGTCTGTTAAGGGGGAGGGGCACAGTGGAGGTCAATACTAAGGGTGTGGGACACTATGAAGGTAACTGTTGAGGGGTGGGGTGCTTTAGAGGTCACTGTTAAGGAATGGGTCCTTGTGGAGGTCATTGCTAAGGAGGCAGGGTGCTGTGCAGGCCACTGTTAAAGGTGGTGGGGTGCTGTGGAGGTCACTGTTAAGGGAGCAGTGTGCAGGGTGCTGCGGATGTCATTTATAATGGGGTGAGCACTGTGAAGATCACAGTTAAAGCGGCGCGACACTGTGTAGGTCACTATTATGGGAGCAGTTAATAAAATAAACAGGGTGTACCTGTCAGGATATATAGGGCTACTAGTGAATTCCCCATTAAAATGGGAGGGGGCATTGAATTGACGTTCTGGGCACCTTTGGAACAAATCTAATAAACAGACCAACACTTCATACTCGGGCAGCACCGTGATACTTTTTCTAGTAGTTCAAAGAAACCACAAATCCCTCAAGTCCAACTTTAGGGTGACTTTCAGAACAGTAGAAGTGGTACTACTGTACTATTAAGAATCCAGACAAAGAAAATGCCCAAAGTCACATGTAAACTGTTCAATAGACAATATTGGGCAATATTGGTTTCTCAACCGGTAGTATGTATAACAGCAGTGTTAGACTGGTCCATTAACCACTTCAGATCTGGGCCATTTCCCCCCTTCCTGACCAGGCCTAATTTTGCAAATCTGACATGTGTCACTTCATGTGGTAATAACTTTGGAACGCTTTTACTTATCCAAGCGATTCTGAGATTGCTTTCTTGTGACACACTGTACTTCAAGTTAATGGTAAATTTGATTCGATAAGTTTTAACTTTATTTATAAAAAAATCCAAAAGTTAACGAAAATTTGAAAAAATCAGTTTTCTAAATTTCAATCTCTCTACTTTTAAGACAGATAGTGATGCCCCATAAAATACTTTTTAATTTGCATTCCCTATATGTCTACTTTATGTTGCCATTATTTTGGTAGTGTCATTTTATTTTTTTAGGACAGTAGAAGGTTTAGAATTTTAGACGCAATTTTTGCAAAGGACCAGTTCAGTTCTGAAGTCACTTTGTGAGGCTTACATAATAGAAACCACCCATAAATGACCCCATTTTGGAAACTACACCCCTCAAACTATTCAAAACTGGTTTTAGAAATGTTGTTAACCCTTTAAGTATTCCACAGGAATTAAAGCAAAATAGTTGTGAAATTTTTTGCAGATTTTCCATTTTAATCATTTTTTTCCTGTAACACATCAAAGGTTAAAGGGTTATTCTCATTTTAGACAATGGGGGCATATCGCTAGGATATGCCCCCATTGTCTTATAGGTGCGGGTCCCACCGCTGGGACCCGCACCTATTTCCAGAACGGAGCCCCCGAACTGAATGAGGGCGCACTGCGCATGCGCAGCCGCCCTCCATTCATTTCTATGGGCCGCCGAAAATAGCCGAGCGCTGGCTCGGCTACTTCCGTCGGCTCCATAGAAATGAATGGGAGCGCACCGCGCATGCACGGCCCGGCTCCCATTCATTTCTATGAGCGGCACGGGGAGCTGCGCCTGGTGGTGGCCGGACCCCCGGAAACCTGGGGTCCTCCAGGCGCAGCGCTCCCCGCTCCGTTCTGGATATAGGTGCGGGTCCCAGCGGTGGGACCCGCACCTATAAGACAATGGGGGCATATCCTAGCGATATGCCCCCATTGTCTAAGATGAGAATACCCCTTTAACAACAAAACAAAACTCAATATTTATTACCCCGATTCTGCAGTTTGCAGAAACACCCCACATGTGGTCGTAAACTGTTTTTTGGGGATACGCCAGGGCTCAGAAGGGGAGGAGCAGCATCTGCATTTTCTAACATGGAATTTGTCATGGTTTGTAAGAGTGATAACTTTTTAATTTTTTGTGGACTGAGCTGCGTGAGGTCTTATTTTTTTGTGGGACAAGCTGTGCTTTTTATTGGCACCATTTTGGGGTACATCCGGCTTTCTGATCACTTTTTAATCTAATTTTTGGGAGGTTAACTAAAAAAAAGCAGTTTAGGGGCATTTTTCTATATTTTTTTTTTTTACACCGTTCACTTGATGGGGTAAATCATGTGATATTTTTGTAGAGCCAGTTGCTACGGAAGCAATGATACCAAATATGTCTATTTTCTATTTATTTTTTTTTTAAGTTTTACACAATAATAGCATTTTTAGAAAAAAAAATCATGTTTTTGTGTTGCAATTTTCATTTTTCGGGCTATGATCTTGTGTGGGGGCTCATTTTTTGCAGGATGAGGTGACGTTTTTATTGCTATCATTTTGGGATGCATACGACTTTTTGATTGTTTGATATTATGTTTTTTGGTAGGTGATGCGACAAAAAAAGCTGTTTTGGCATATTTTATTTTATTAGATTTTTTCTTACGTAGCTCACTTGATGGGGTAGATCATGTGATATTTTTATAGAGCCGGTCGTTTCGGACGCGGTGATGGCAAATATGTCTATCTTATTTATTTATTTTTATTTGTAACATTTTTTGTATGAAATATTTGGGGGAAAATTATATATATATATATATATATATATATATATATATATATATATATGATTTTTTTTTTATAATACTCTATTTTTTTTATTTTTTATTTTACACTTTGTGTCCCCCATAAGGTCATACAAGACCTCAGGGGAGCATTTAACTTCACTTTATTAGGGCTAGGTGAGCGCTGTGTACGCAGCGATCTACAAGGCAGGGACCCCTGGGAACGGTTCCTGCCTTCTCTTTGGGGTACCCTGCTGTCACTGACAGCAGGTACCCCACTGTGCAGCTGCACGATTAGCGTGCAGCTGCTATCTCTGAATGGACGTTCAGAAACGTCCATTCAGAGATAGATAACCACTTCCCGGACGTTTATGTACTATGGGCGGACGGGAAGTGGTTAAGGAATGGAGAATCCCTTTGTAGGCCTGCCCCCTCTGCACTCACTACCATGCTCCAGGACCTCAGAGGAGCACACTCCGATAGAAGCTCCACCAAACCAACATAGACATTCTGTGGAGACAGACTGCTTTTGGGTGCAGCCCGGACTCTATCCTATGTGCTGCAAATCATTTGTCTCCTTCTTCTCCTACACTATTAGTATAATTGAGGTTCTTGCTAATGTTAGTGTAGTCAGCACTCACAGTAGAGGGAAGGGAGTCTGCAGAAAGACACAGGAAGGAGTACAAGAAGAGCAGGAAAGGAAGGTCCAACAGTATCTTCCTTCACTAGCTGTTCTCTCCTGTCCTCTGCTCCCAGCTGCTCTCTTTTGTCGTCTGTGATCCCAGCTGCTGTATCCTGCCCCCTTTGCCTCTCAAGCAGTTCTCTCCTGTCCTCTGCCCTTCTTTAGACTGCCTGTGTGTCAGAGATAAATATCAGCAACAATATCTGCAGGAAATGTAAATACATTTGTGTACACATACTGTTTATGCATATAATGTGCATAAAGTGTATAATGTGTAATGGGTATACATGTGAAAGTGTACACGTGTGTAATGTATATATTTGCATGTGATGTGCATATCTGTGTTTAATATGTACTGTATATGTGACCAGTGGCGTACCTTCAATGGAGGAAGACCACACATGGGGCCTGGGGGGGAGGGGTTGGGGGAAATGCTGAACTCCTTTTCCCAACATAAAACACTGCGTTTTAGTGCAGCCACCACAAGGGGGGAGCACAATGCAAAGAGATTACCTCAGCTTCTATTCCAGTAAACGGTAACTTTATACATTTCTATGCACTGAACTCCCCCTACAGATGGCTACAGGTAGTGAGCTTTGTAATAGAAAGGAAGCTTTATATGCCGCCCCCCAACCCCCCGTTTTACTAATGTGTATATGCATGGTCATTTGTACCACAACACCGGGGTTGCAACTGCTTGTGCACCGACCAGTTGGAAAGAGGTGGGGGCCTGCAGCTTCTATGCTGTTAAACAGAGCCTCATAATCAGCTCCAAACTAGAGTCAGTGGGGGTCAATTGCAAAGACCAGCTTTTTACACCGATCTTTGTTTTCTCCTTTCACTGTCAAAGGATTTGTCTAATATATAATGAGTAGAGATGAGCGAGTACTAAAATGCTCGGGTGCTCGTTATTCGAGACAAATTTTTCCCGATACTCGGGTGCTCGTTTCGAGTAACGAACCCCATTGAAGTCAATGGGAGACTCGAGCATTTTTGCGGGGGACCAAAGCTCTTCACAGGGAAGTTTGCCTGAAAACCTGGAAACCTCAGAAAATGATGGAAACACCATGGAAATGGACAGGAAACAGCAGGGGCAGCATGCATGGATGCCTCTGAGGCTGCTTAATCCCACCATTACCCCAAATCCTCAGGCAACAGCCTGGTGGTTACCCTCATGGCAATTGTGCTCACCCAGACCAAGAAAGGCGAGGCAAATACCCATCACATGTTAGGGAAGCACCCAACTAGGTGCAACGAAGGTCCATCACCGCCTGCAGGTGACACCACTGCTCATGCTGGCACTGCAGCTGACATCAAGTTTAGTATCTGTTCTTATCAGTTGCTGTGCCTGCTGGTGGTATAGTGGTGAGCATAGCTACTTCCCAAGCAGTTGATCTGGGTTCCATTCCCGTCTATCGCAGGAGGCAATGCAGAATCAGTACAATATCTAATACGTCCCCCTACCAGGGGTAAATTGTTTGGAGAGAGGGCCTGTAGGTGGGGGGCAAGGAGGTTTCGGTGGAAGAGCCAGAGGAGTGCCCCCTGGGCTAGCGTGTGTGGTGGTGACAACAGCCGGAATGCATTTGGAAATGCTCTAGCATCAGCCGGTGCAGTATCGATTCTTCTCAGTTTAATACCGTATACGTTCCCTATCTTGGGACCCTATATTTAATGGATATTTCGAACACGGAAAAGGGAAAAAGAGCTTGCTCTGGCCAGGGGAGTGTCTTTCCCACTGCAGCTAAGGGGACGTGTCCATGCTCTGCCTATCACAGGTCAGGAGGCAGATAAAAGAAGAACAAAAACTAACATGAGTGAAACTTCTGATACGTCCCCTATCCGGCTAAATTGTTTGTAGAGTGGGCCTGTAGGTGGGGGGGGCAGGCTGGGGGGAAGGAGGTTTCGGTGGAAGAGCCAGAGGAGTGCCCCCTGGGCTAGCGTGTGTGGTGGTGACAACAGCCAGAATGGATTTTTGAAAACTGTTGCATCAAGCGGTACAGTCGTAAATTATGAACTAGATCAAGTGTAGCATGTGTTCTCTGTATTCTTCTCAGTTTAATACCGTATATGGCAGCTATCCGGAAAAATAGTTTGGAGAGAGAGAAAGATAGGAAAAAAGACGTCAATTGTTTGGAGAGTGGGCCTGTAGGTGGGGGGGCAGGGTGGGGCAAGGAGGTTTCGGTGGAAGAGCCAGAGGAGTGCCCCCTGGGCTAGCGTGTGTGTTGGTGACAACAGCCGGATGTATTTAGAATGACGACGCAGGACCCCAACTTAAAAATTTAGCATCAACCGGTACAGTCGTAAATTATGAGATTGATCAAGTGTGGCATGACTTTTTAGATGGAGATTGCATGTGGTCACGTACTCCCTGGAACCCCATAGTCACCCCTTCTCTGATGTGCTAGCCCAGAACATTCTCTGCCCCAATTCGCAAGACCTTTTGCTGTTTCCGTGTGCTGACAGTGTGGATTTACCAGTGTTGTCTGAGGAGGTGGTGGACAATGGCGAGACACAGGTGTCGGGGGGGTGAGGTAGTTGTATGGGAAGCAAGTTACAGAGGGGACTCCTTGGGGGGGACTTTCTCATGATGGGACAGATTCAACTTGGGTGGATCAGGCACATTAACAGATGAATTTTTTGGGGGGTTTATTTAACTTTTATTTAGCAAAAATAACCACAGAGATATTTATTCGTTATCTTCTCTGCGCAGTCTGGCGTTGGGGTTCCTCACTTTGATGGCGAGCTGTGCCGCTCTCTCCACAATGGTCTGTAGCTTCTTAGATGGAGACTTTGTCAGCGATTTCAGTACAGAAGGACTTGTTGCTCATCCACAGAACCTCGTCCTCCATGACATTGTGGACAAGGAATTTGCGGGTGGACCAGGAATTTGCGGAACCCTGTGAGCAGCATGTGTTTGGTCTTCTACTTGCTACCGTATCCAATGTTTGGCAATATAGATTCGCAAGTAATATTATTTTTCACACCTATCCCAAAAATAAAAATGCATGCAGTATGCGCAAATAAAACTTTGAACTGGAATTGGAGAGAGGGCCTGTAGGTGGACCTCCGGAAAAATTGTTTGAATAGAGGGCCTGTAGGGGGCCCTCCCGAAAAATTGTTTGAAGAGAGGGCCTGTAGGTGGACCTCTGGAAAAATTGTTGGAATAGAGGGCCTGTAGGTGGACCTCTGGAAAAATTGTTTGAATAGAGGGCCTGTAGGTGGACCTCTGGAAAAATTGTTTGAATAGAGGGCCTGTAGGTGGACCTCTGGAAAAATTGTTGGAATAGAGGGCCTGTAGGTGGACCTCTGGAAAAATTGTTGGAATAGAGGGCCTGTAGGTGGACCTCTGGAAAAATTGTTTGAATAGAGGGCCTGTAGGTGGACCTCTGGAAAAATTGTTGGAATAGAGGGCCTGTAGGGGGGCCCTCCTGAAAAATTGTTTGAAGAGAGGGCCTGTAGGTGGACCTCTGGAAAAATTGTTTGAATAGAGGGCCTGTAGGGGGGCCCTCCTGAAAAATTGTTTGAAGAGAGGGCCTGTAGGGGGCCCTCCTGAAAAATTGTGCTAAAAGAGTGCCAGTTGGACCTCTAAAAAATGGCGTTTTTTGGGTCAGCATTAGGCAAAGACGATATGGAGGAGGAGGAGTAGGAGGAGGAGTAGAGAGGAGGAATCGGATACATAAGTTATTTAAATCTTTAGCTGCTTTCCCCCGGAGGAGATTTGAATTCCGGTGAAATCCAGGCTTTGTTCATTTTAATAAGCGTCAGCCTGTCAGCGCTGTCAGTTGACAGGCGTGTACGCTTATCGGTGATGACGCCACCAGCTGCACTGAATACCCGCTCTGACAGAACGCTAGCGGCAGGGCAGGCCAGCACCTCCAAGGCGTACAGCGCCAGTTCAGGCCACGTGTCCAGCTTTGAAACCCAGTAGTTGTATGGAGCAGAGTGATCGGTCCGGACGTTGGTATGGTCAGCTAGGTACTCCCTCACCATCTTTCTGTACAGCTCCCCCCTACTCTGCCTAGACTGGGGACAGGTGACAGTGTCTTGCTGGGGTGACATAAAACTGGCAAAGGCCTTGGAGAGCGTTCCCCTGCCAGTGCTGGACAAGCTGCCTGCTCGCCTCCTCTCCCCCGCTACTTGGCCCACAGAACCATGCCCTCTGCCGCTAGCGGCGTCAGATGGGAAGAATTGTTTCAGCTTGTGCACCAGGGCCTGTTGATACCTATTCACTCTCATACTCCTTTCCTCTGCAGGGATGAGAGTGGAAAGGTTCTGCTTGTACCGTGGGTCCAGGAGAGTGAACACCCAGTAATCGGTGTTTGAAAAAATTCTTCTAACGCGAGGGTCACGGGATAGGCAGCCTAACATGAAGTCTGCCATGTGCGCCAGAGTCCCAACACGCAAGAATTCCCTCTCCTCACTGGCCTGACTCTCCATTTCCTCCTCCTCCTCCTCCTCCTCCAAGTCCTCCTCTTCAGCCCATACACGCTCAAGAGTTAAGGACTGAGCACTGGTACCCTCTACTGTCTCGCCAACATTCTCCTCCTCTTCCTCCTCATCCTCATCCCCCTCCTCCGATACGCGCTGAGAAACAGACCGGAGGGTGCTCTGGCTATCAAGTGACGTATCTTCCTCCACCGTCTCTTGTGACAAGCGCAAAGCATCCGACTTGATGCTGAGCAGTGATTTTTTCAACAGGCAAAGCAGCGGGATGGTGAGGCTGATAATGGCGGCATCGCCGCTGACCATCAGTGTTGACTCCTCAAAGTTGCTCAACACCTGGCAGATATCAGACATCCACGTCCACTCCTCATTGTAGACTTGAGGAATCTGAGAGACCTGACTACCAGTTCTGGTGGAAGATGACATCTGGCAGTCTACAATCGCTCTGCGCTGCTGGTAAACTCTGGATAACATGTTTAATGTGGAATTCCATCTCGTGGGCACGTCGCACAACAGTCGGTGAGCGGGCAGTTGTAGGCGGCGCTGCGCTGCCCTGAGAGTGGCAGCATCTGTGCTAGACTTGCGGAAATGCGCACAGATGCGGCGCACCTTGGTGAGCAAATCAGACAGATTGGGGTATGTCTTGAGGAACCGCTGAACTATAAGATTGAACACGTGGGCCAGGCATGGCACATGTGTCAGTCTGCCGAGTTGCAGAGCCGCCACCAGGTTACGCCCGTTGTCACACACAACCATGCCTGGCTTGAGGTTCAGCGGTGCCAGCCACACATCGGTCTGCGCCGTGATGCCCTGTAACAGCTCTTGGGCGGTGTGCCTTTTGTCACCTAAGCTCAGCAGTTTGAGCACCGCCTGCTGGCGCTTACCCACGGCACTGCTGCTGCGCCTAGAGCTACCGACTGAAGGCGCCGTGCCCACGGATGGTAATTCGGTGGAGGAGGAGGAGGGGTCGGAGGAGGAGGAGGAGGCATAGTACGTTTGAGAGACCGTGACCGAGGTAGGCCCCGCAATCCTCGGTGTGGGCAGTACATGAGAGGCCCCAGGGTCATTCTCGGTCCCAGCCTCCACCAAGTTAACCCAATGTGCCGTCAGTGAGATATAGTGTCCCTGCCCGGCAGCACTTGTCCACGTGTCCGTGGTTAGGTGGACCTTCTCAGAAACAGCGTTGGTCAGGGCACGGATGATGTTCTGTGACACGTGCTGGTGTAGGGCTGGGACGGCACATCGGGAAAAATAGTGGCGGCTGGGGACGGAATACCGAGGGGCAGCCACCGCCATGAGATTTCGAAAGGCCTCGGTCTCTACCAGCCTATAGGGCAGCATCTCCAGGCTAAGCAATTTGGAGATGTGGACGTTGAGGGCTTGGGCATGTGGGTGGGTGGAACTGTATTTCCTCTTGCGCTCCAGCGTCTGCTGTAAAGACAGCTGAACGCTGCGCTGGGACACATTGGTGGACACTGTGGAGGATCGTGGAGGCGAAGGTGTGGTTTTCCGGCGGGAGGCGCTCGTGCCGGGGTCCTGGGCAGGGGGTTGACTAGCAGAGGCAGCGAGTGACACAGGGGAAGGAGCAGTGGTGTGACCCGCAGGGGGTGGTGAACGGCCTTGGTTCCATTGAGTGGGGTGTTTAGCACTCATATGCCTGCGCATGCTGGTGGTGGTTAGGCTAGTAGTGGTGGCACCCCTGCTGATCCTGGTGTGGCACAGGTTGCACACCACAGTCCGTCGGTCATCCTCACTTTCTTTAAAGAACCTCCAGACTTGCGAACATCTAGGCCTCGCCACGGGAGCTTCCCTACGTGAAACAGTTGCTGCTGATGCACCAGCTCTGGCCCTGCTTCTCCCTCTGGCCACACCACTGCGTCTTACAACCTGTTCTGGTGCAGCACTCGCCTCCGCCTCAGAAGCACTGTCTTCACTCGGCATATCAACCCAGCTTGGGTCAGTCACCTCGTCATCCTCCGATTCCTCAGTCTGCTCCCCCCTCGGAATTCCTCCCCTAACAACAACTTCACCACTGTCTGACAACCGTGTCTCCTCATCGTCCGACACCTCTTTACAAACTTCTTCCACTAACTCAACATTGTCATCATCATCATCATCACCCACAGACTGCGACAGTTGGAAAACTTGGGCATCGGGAACGAGGTCAGCAGCAACCTGAGAAGTGGTTTGTGACTCTGGGAAGGGTCCAGAAAACAGTTCCTGAGAGTATGCCGGATCGCATTCCAAATTTTCCTGGGAGGGGGCAGACTGGGGGGAAGGAGGTTGAGGTGGAGGAGCTAGAGGAGTGCTCCCTTGGGTAACGTGGGTGGACTGCGTGGAAGACTGACTGGTGGACAAATTACTTGAAGCATTGTCCGCAATCCACGAGATCAGCTGTTCGCACTGTTGTGGTTTCAACAGTCCTCTACCACGTGTCCCTGTAAGTTGAGACATGAAGCTAGGGAGTGTAGCTCTGCGGAATTCCCCTGCTCCCTCATCAGCGGGTACTGTCTCACCCTGCCCAGGACCACGGCCTCTGCCCCCTGCAGTAATTGAATGCCCACGCCACGCCTCGCCCTCGACCCTTAGCCCTGGGGTTCAACATTTTTTGTATATAGGTGTATGATAAAAAAAAATAAAAAATTAAGTCCGGTAGAATTAAGTGACGTACAGAAAGTGTCACCTGGACAGATTATACGGATTGGAGCGAGTGTGCTGAACTGTGACACACAGAAAGGTTACACGCAGCTAAGTAAAATGGATTTGTATCACTGAACTAAAACAACTGAAAAAATTATTTTATTTTTTTTATATTTTGTTTTTTTGGGAACGTGACGTGCAGGAACTATGGTAGGACTGACTGACACCCTGTTAACGGTGGCTATTTAGTCTGCGACCCAGACAAATGTCGCACAGAGAATTTTCTGGATCGAGCGGTAGATGATATTGGTAGCAAATGACTTGGTTGTATTGTGTGACGTACAGAAAGTGTCACCTGGACAGTATATACGGATGGGAGCTAATGTGCTGAACTGTGACACACAGAAAGGTTACACAAAGCCGAGTAAAATGGATTTGTATCACTGAGCTAAAACAACTGAAAAAATAATTTTTTTTTATATTTGTTTTTTTATATTTTTTTACAATTTTGTTTTTTTGGGAACGTGACGTGCAGGAAATATGGTAGAACTGACTGACACCCTGTTAACGGTGGCTATTTAGTCTGCGACCCAGACAAATGTCGCACAGAGAATTTTCTGGATCAAGCGGTAGATGATATTGGTAGCAAATGACTTGGTTGTATTGTGTGACGTACAGAAAGTGTCACCTGGACAGTATATACGGATGGGAGCGAATGTGCTGAACTGTGACACACAGTAAGGTTACACAAAGCTGAGTAAAATGGATTTGTATCACTGAGCTAAAACAACTGAAAAAATAATTTTTTTTTAATATTTTGTTTTTTATATTTTTTTAAATTTTGTTTTTTTGGGAACGTAACGTGCAGGAACTATGGTAGGACTGACTGACACCCTGTTAACGGTGGCTATTTAGTCTGCGACCCAGACAAATGTCGCACAGAGAATTTTCTGGATCAAGCGGTAGATGATATTGGTAGCAAATGACTTGGTTGTATTGTGTGACGTACAGAAAGTGTCACCTGGACAGTATATACGGATGGGAGCGAATGTGCTGAACTGTGACACACAGTAAGGTTACACAAAGCTGAGTAAAATGGATTTGTATCACTGAGCTAAAACAACTGAAAAAATAATTTTTTTTTAATATTTTGTTTTTTATATTTTTTTTAAATTTTGTTTTTTTGGGAACGTAACGTGCAGGAACTATGGTAGGACTGACTGACACCCTGTTAACGGTGGCTATTTAGTCTGCGACCCAGACAAATGTCGCACAGAGAGTTTTCTGGATCGAGCGGTAGATGATATTGGTAGCAAATGACTTGGTTGTATTGTGTGACGTACAGAAAGTGTCACCTGGACAGTATATACGGATGGGAGCGAATGTGCTGAACTGTGACACACAGAAAGGTTACACAAAGCCGAGTAAAATGGATTTGTATCACTGAGCTAAAACAACTGAAAAAATAATTTTTTTTTATATTTGTTTTTTTATATTTTTTTTACAATTTTGTTTTTTTGGGAACGTAACGTGCAGGAACTATGGTAGGACTGACTGACACCCTGTTAACGGTGGCTATTTAGTCTGCGACCCAGACAAATGTCGCACAGAGAATTTTCTGGATCAAGCGGTAGATGATATTGGTAGCAAATGACTTGGTTGTATTGTGTGACGTACAGAAAGTGTCACCTGGACAGTATATACGGATGGGAGCGAATGTGCTGAACTGTGACACACAGAAAGGTTACACAAAGCTGAGTAAAATGGATTTGTATCACTGAGCTAAAACAACTGAAAAAATAATTTTTTTTTATATTTGTTTTTTATATTTTTTTACAATTTTGTTTTTTTGGGAACGTAACGTGCAGGAACTATGGTAGGACTGACTGACACCCTGTTAACGGTGGCTATTTAGTCTGCGACCCAGACAAATGTCGCACAGAGAATTTTCTGGATCAAGCGGTAGATGATATTGGTAGCAAATGACTTGGTTGTATTGTGTGACGTACAGAAAGTGTCACCTGGACAGTATATACGGATGGGAGCGAATGTGCTGAACTGTGACACACAGAAAGGTTACACAAAGCCGAGTAAAATGGATTTGTATCACTGAGCTAAAACAACTGAAAAAATAATTTTTTTTTATATTTGTTTTTTATATTTTTTTTACAATTTTGTTTTTTTGGGAACGTAACGTGCAGGAACTATGGTAGGACTGACTGACACCCTGTTAACGGTGGCTATTTAGTCTGCGACCCAGACAAATGTCGCACAGAGAATTTTCTGGATCAAGCGGTAGATGATATTGGTAGCAAATGACTTGGTTGTATTGTGTGACGTACAGAAAGTGTCACCTGGACAGTATATACGGATGGGAGCGAATGTGCTGAACTGTGACACACAGAAAGGTTACACAAAGCTGAGTAAAATGGATTTGTATTACTGAGCTAAAACAACTGAAAAAATAATTTTTTTTTTTATATTTTGTTTTTTTGGGAACGTGACGTGCAAGAACTATGGTAGAACTGACTGACACCCTGTTAACGGTGACTATTTAGTCTGCGACCCAGACAAATGTCGCACAGAGAGTTTTCTGGATCAAGCTGTAGATGATATTGGTAGCAAATGACTTGGTTGTATTCTGTGACGTACAGAAAGTGTCACCTGGACAGTATATATGGATTGGAGTGAGTCAGTGCTGAACTGTGACACACAGAATGGTTCCACAGTGCTGTGTGCAATGGATTTGTATCACTGAGATAGAACAATAAAAAAAAAACAGGGTTAGATATGGCGATAGCTGCACTACTAGTGCCAGCCAGCCAAGTGACAAAAATAATAAAATAAAATGTCTTCTAGCCCTTAGAAGGGCTGTTGGGTTCTTTGTGGGTGATCCCTGCCTAACAGACAACTAAATGCAGGCCCTAACACTGTCCCTGAAAGGCAGCAGCTCTATCCCTAACGACATCCAGACGGCATCTGAGACGAGCACCGCGGCCAGTCGGTAGTATATTCCTGGGTCACCTGATCAGGCCAGCCAACCCCTGCTATCGACATGTAAGGGCCCCACGTGATGCTGGGTGGTACGCAGAGTCTCCTGGCTTGTGATTGGCTGTGTTTTTAGGCGCCAAAAAAGCACGATGCGGAAGTTGCCATTTCCTCGAGTATGGCGAGATACTCGTCCGAGCTGCGAGTACTTACGAGTACCCTAATACTCGAACGAGTACCAAGCTCGGACGAGTATGCTCGCTCATCTCTAATAATGAGGTATGCACCGTATCCTAAATTAGGTGCACCTCCAGCAATCCGTGTGCCTTTTCGCAAAGGTTTGCATGGTGTGCAAACCACAGATCCACAAAATACACATACTTTCCGTGGGCAATCTGCATTTTTCTCACTCCCATCACTAGAATGACTTTTCTCATCCGCAATACAGACAAGAATAAGATGTGTTCTATAATTTGCGGGACAGACATAAGGACACAATGAGCACACAGATGTCATCTTTGTCTGTTTTTTTCTGTGGACTTATATAAATGAATTGGTTTGTGTGCTATCTTCAAAAATGTGGATTGGGCACAGATGGAAAACACAGTCGTGTAAGTGAGGTCTATCCTGAGTACCACAGGAACATATGTTAGTGTGAAATAGGAAAGGAACACAGAGGTATATAGGCTAGAAGAATATGAAAAGAGATGGAATGAGAAAAAGAACCCCTGTGACCTGAACTCGCAGGTCAAAAAATAAAAGAAAAGAAAATGAAAGTAAAAGAAGAAAAAGATTATTCAATCAACAGCATAATCCAATCTGAACCTCTCCAGGTATGCATGTATCTAGACATACGAAAAAAATATTTTCATCCATGACAAACGTACACATACAGTTCACATATACAATAAGATTTCAAGAAGGAGAGATGGAAAAAGCTAACCGGCTATAAAAATGCTACTTTTCTCCCTTATGTCACTGACAATGAACATTGGCCTTGCAATCTATGTGGTCCTATACTCCAAGTTATTAATCAGCATATATTATTAACAGCTCATTATTTGTTGGTTTATTTGGACATTATTTATTTACCGGGCTTTGTTCAGTTGGGAATGGTTTGTGAACAAATTCAAAGGATGAACAAATTAGATCAAACTTAATCCAATATTACTATATGCTCAGTTATTATTAAGTTCACTCTTGAGAGAAAAATTCTATCAATTAAAATGTGTCCATGTAATAAATGATTGAAGTGAAATGTATTGTTCTGTTTCTACCTCCACCCAGTATAAGGATGTCAGTTACATTATATATGAAAAACATGTACTCTATGTGTGTTACACATGTACAATCCATGGCTATGTATCCTATTTATGTAGTCAATGCATATTTATTTACTGCTTGCCTCTATATCCATTTAATACAGGAATAATACATAAAGATGCACATGCATTATGTATAAAACCATGCATTTCTAATCATTGACAATGTATAGATTTTCAGGTCTTGCGACAAGACAGTGATAATCCATAAAAGGGTTATGAAACCTTCAGACATCCGTTGGTTGTCTTCCGAAAACTTTAAAAACAACATGACATTTTGCTGGTAATAGATGAAGGAAATGAACCTTAAGATGTAAATTGGATTATGATGAACCTCTGAGTTATTCTCATGTGTGCTCATGAATGTCTGCTTTGTGCTTTAGCTAGGTTACACCGTTATTTTCATTCAGTCTGTTTATCCCTTGGTATATTCATTAAAGTTTCGATTTCGATTATGTTTTTGACATATTTTAGTTTGAGATTCTTATTAAACTACTTTGATAGCACAACTTTGCAGGATGATTGTCAGTCAAGTGCAACAATGTGCTTAATTATTAATGTACTGTTTCCAGGCTCAAAGTCATTGTACATGCCACACACATACACCATCTGTTCATACCTTTATGATAAAAAGTCTACCAAGCTTAAACCCAACATTTACCATTAATGTACTGTTTTATGTAAATTTTTAAGACATAGAGTTCTGTCAAATGAAAAGAACTGGATCAAATTTGTTTCAAATTTTCCCAAAAGATTCTAATTTGGGTAAATCCAAAACTTGTTCTGCATGAATTGGTCAAAATGGCAACCACCATTTTACAAATCAGGAGACAGAGTAAAAGACATCTGCCACCAGAAAGGGATCATTCTTTGGATGTTTATTGATTTAAAAAAATGACAGTGCAGAGTGTTATTAAACAGGCTGTTTGTTACCACCAGGTACCATCCATTTCATTTACTTTTAGTCATATATGTCACTGTCACTTTAATGCTGTCTTTGCAGTGAAGAACTTGAAATGGATTGGATACAATTCTGAGAGACCTGAGAGTACCCTTTTCAATCCAATTGGGGCACTCTCAACTTGTGTTTGTTTATTTATTTGGACCAAATTTAATCTAATTCCAAATTTTGCCGAATCAGACCCAAAATGAATTGTGAGAAATTTGCTTATCTCTACATAAAGCATTCAGCCCTTTGTGACCAGACTGTTTTGGGCCTTAGTGACCAAGCAATCTATTTTTTTATCATCCCGTTCCAAGCTGTAACTTTTTTAGTTTTCTGTTGATGTAGCTGCATAAGGGCTTGATTATTTGCAGATGTATGGCATCATTTTAGGGTACACACAATTTACTGATTAACTTTTTTCAACTCTTTTTTTTGGGGGGGGGCTGAAAAAATGCATAATTTTTATGATGCTTGATTTTTGCAGGATTACTTTTTTATTTGTACCATTTTGGAATACATAACACTTTTTGATCACTTTTTATTCCATTTTGTTGGTGACAGATAAGCAAAAATACAGCAATTCTGACTGTGCAGGAAAAATTGTGTAGTGAGGGTCATTATGGATGCAGCAATACCAAATATGTGAAGGAGATTTTATTTTTATTTAATTTAAGAGAACTTTAACCATTTACTAGCCCTACAAATGGACTTTAACAGGCAATCTTTTGATCGCTTCTATAACACACTGTACTGCTCATGCTATACTGACAGACACCATCATGCATAGCCTGATGGGCATACAATGTGGGCGGGCTTGGGACATTCATAAGGCCCCTGGCTGCCATGTTAAGACATTGGCACCCCACGATCTCATTCACAGGGGTGCAGATGCCTGACAGAAGGAGCTCCCTGTAAACCGCTTAGATGCCACAGTCACTATTGGCCACAGCATCTTAGTGATTAAACATCCTGGATTGGTCTGCTGCTCTGTGCTGCATGGGATCCTGTTCAGCGCTTAGAGTAGACCACCATAAAAAGGCAGCAGCCGAGCCTAAGGCCCATTAGTGACAGTAAGAGCTAAGCAGACCTACATATAGTTTTGTGGAAAAAGATTATGTATAACGTGAATCTTATTTATTTAAATCCCTGCTCTTTCTATGCCTTGAAGTCAAGGAGATGATTTTATTCAGTGATTTACAGCCTTCCCTCTATGACTGTGTATACAGAATTAGCTGTCAGTCACTGATAGGACCACCATCTTGACTTCAAAGCCCAGAAAGGTTAGGAATTTAAATGAATAATTCACTAGATATATTGAATCTTTTTACACAAAGCTGTATATAAATATGCTCAGATCCTTCTGCTCTATGACATGCTACCAGCAAATTACACTGCATTTTTATAGTGACATGTTCGCTTTAAATACCCTAGAAAGGCTAGCCACAAACTGAACAGATAAGGTAATGCATGCACTGGCCCTTTATTAGCCAGAGGGACCATGCACATGCACTATAGGCATATGGACAGACAGAGGCACTGCAGGCAAAGCGAATACCACCGTGGAATGAACAGAGCAGCATGATGCTGACAGACATGGACTGTCAATCAAAAGAGCAGGGAAATGAATAAGTGCTCCAAAACCTGTTCAAGCCAGGAAGAAGGTGATGTTGGCGACCACGGACCATTGGCACAGCTCATATAATTTTGTGGCAGCTGTATTGCAAATCTGTAATGCAAGAGTGTGAATAATCCCCAGATGTTTGGAACAATCATAGGAGATCTCTGTCTATGTCAGTATGCAGTAATTATGAGAAGCAAAATGGGTGAAATCTATGATTTTCCATTAGAATACAATAAATGATACATATAGTAGAATCTATTTGAACTACAATATTCTTACAGTAGGTCTGAACACATTCTCGCATACAGTATAAATCAGTATCTATTAGTTGATGGCTCAATGTAACATCCATGTTATTCAGTAACAGAGGACACTCTGAAGACAGGTTATATAAGTTTTCTTTCAGAAAATATATGGAGTTGTGAGAAATCTTGGGCTATTCAACCTTCTATTGACTATGTGTCTGAAAACTGAAAAACTACATCTGCATAATAGTGCAAGCTGCATAATAGAGAGGCATTGATTATCAATCGACATGACTCATATAGTCTGCAAGTTAGAATTGTATGTTAGGTGTTAATCTCATTACAGAGAAATGTTCTGATCTCTATTCTAATATGGAACCATATGAATAGCATTGTACTTTATAAAACTAAAACATGAAAAAACGAAATATAGAGAATATTATGCAACTATAAGGTGCAAGATTTCTTATGAAATTTTCACATATAGTTGATTATATAGCTGCTGTAAAATTCTTCAACAAAAATAAGTCATCTGGAAGGCTGGTTGCATAATATTGTAGTAATTATCTTTTTTTATGTGGATACCAAACTTTTTCATTGACTTTGTTGGTTTAGGTTTTGGTAACAACATACAACAGCATACAGTTATGTACATTGTGCTACAGTGTAAAGAGCATGGAGCGGGCTCAAGTTCTGAGCCCACTCCATACGCAGCAGGTGTCGGCTGTATAATACAGTCAGCAGCCAGTGATGTCGCCAATTAATAGTGGTAATAATAGCATATGTGTGCTTAGGCGCAGGGAGGGGGCACCCTCTACCTTCTGATCTAAGTTCCTGCAGTGAAATTGTAGGGCTCTGATCAGTTGCCTTGGGAAAATTCCCAGACCTGTCATGGCTAACAGCCTAAAAAAACATGAATAAGGCATGGCTCCTCAGGCAGAGTGGCAGAATCCTATAGACTGCAATAGTATTATATTGTGGTATATGGGACTAAAAAGTACAGTGAATGGGAGCTACACAGACAGTGGGGTAGAACAATCTGTACTGCTTTTTATCCAGAACACTGTGTGTGCCCCAAGCAAAGAAAATGTGTGCTCTTCTTTCACTGCTTCGGTGTGAGGATTAGCACTCTGAATAATTCTAACACCCAGAGCCACTACCACTCTCATGCCCTATTCTGCTTCTCTGGGACTTGTGGCATATTGGTTATACATGAAATTATAAAGAAGGACTGACTTATTTACATAGGTCTAGGAGATTCTATCAGATCTACACAAGATCATGAAGTCACTATAAAAGCTTGTGCTAGAACACTTGTACTATGTACATTTTGATACATTTTGGGTTTTTCATATTGAAATAGCTCATGAAAATAAGGAATTATTTGAAAAATGTGGTGAACCACTTTTGAAGATGTGCTAGAGTGAAAGATAATACCTATTATAAAGCAATCTCTCACATGGTGACCTCAAAATATGTGAATGTTAGCACTATAAAAAGGAGGTAAGATGTTTGCTCAGAATAAATATTTAAAGGGTTTTAATTGACAATCTATCCATTGTGGAGAAGAAGAGCTGTCACTGTTGGTGCAGGTGAGAGCAATTAAATTTGGGTTCTTTGAGGTTTTTACTGTAAACTCAGCACAAAATACAACAACACAAAATCATTAGAGGTATTTCTTTACTAGAGAACAAAATTAAAAAAAAAAAAACTGAAAGAGGAAGGGATCTGATGCCACAAAGAATATGTTGAGTAAGTGAAAACTTTTTTACCTACTTTACATTTTCCCACTGCTAATATATCTCATTAATTTAAGCAGGTCTAAATTGGTCTGTTTCCTGTTGAGTAATATTTTAATTATCATGAAAAGCAGCTATTGTTCTTGTATCAAGTCTTTCTTATTTTATTGAACTGCAGGTTTGTATTTTCTGGCACTATAAAGTATATTTTACCATCGTGGGTGCCACATCAAAGTGTACCTGTAGAGAAAAATACACAATTCTTATTATATCTGAACTGCATTGCAGAGTTTGCAGAGTGATCAAGTCTTGTCAGCTTGCCTTGCACAGTGACACCAATCACTCCGCTACTTGCATGCAAAATATGGGATGTGTCTACCAGAAACACAACCCCAAATCCAAAAGAGGGACGCTGTGTAAAAGATTAACCCCTTAATGACCGGGCCATTTTGCACCTTCGTCACCAGACTGATTTTTGCTTATCTGACATGAGTCAGTTTATGTGGTAATAACTTTGGAACGCTTTTACTTATCCAGGCCATTCTGAGATTGTTTTCTCGTCACATATTGTGCTTCACAATATATTTTGGCAAATATAATATATATTTTGGCAAAATATTTCATTTTTATTTTAAAAAAAATAACAAATTTACAAAAAATTTGGAAAAATTTACAAATTTCCAAATTTCAATTTCTCTACTTTCAAAATAAATAGTAATACCTCCAAAAATAGTTATTATTTTACATTCCCCATATGTCTACTTTATGTTGGCATCATTTTATAAATGTCATTTTACTTTTTTAGGACGTTAGAGGGCTTAGAAGTTTAGAAGCCATTTTTTAAATTTTCACCAAATTTTCCAAAACAATTTTTTTAAGCACCAATTCAGATATAAAGTGATTTTGAGGGGCTTACATAATGAAACCCCCCATAAATGACCCCATTTTAGAAACTACACCCCTCAAATTATAAAAAACTGCTGTTACAAACTTTGTTAACCCTTGAGGTGTTCCACAAGAATTAAAGGAAAATGGAGGTGAAATTTCAAAATTTCACTTTTTTGGTAGATTATTTATGTTAATAATTTTTTTCTTGCAACACAGCAAGGGTTAATAGCAAACTAAACCTCAATATACATTACTTTGATTCTGCAGTTTACAGAAATACCCCATATGTGGTGGTAAACGTCTCTATGGGTTTGTGGCAGTGGTCAGAAGGAAAGGAGCGCCATACGGATTTTGGAGGCAGATTTTGCTAGAATAGTTTTTAGGCACTATTTTGTAATTGAGAGACCCTGACGTACCCCTACAGTGGAAACCCTCAAAGAGTGACCCCATTTTGGAAACTACACCCTTCAACGAATATATTAAGGGGGGTACTGACCACTTTGACCCCCTAAGCGTTTTACGGAATTTGGAAACACTTGGTTGTGAAAATGAAAAGTTTCATTTCTTCCAATAAAATGTTGCTTTAGCCCAATTTTTTTTATTTGTATGAGGGGTAACAGGAGAAAAGCACCCCATAATTTGTTACCTATTTTCTCCTGAATATGGCAACACCCCATATGTGGTTGTAAACTGATGTGGGGGCACATGGCAGGACTCAGAAAAGAAGGAGTGCCATATGGATTTTACAACACAGATTTTGATGGAGTGGTTTGCAGGAGCCATTGATTTTTATTTTTTTGAGCTATTGTTTTATGTAGGGGCTCATTTTTTGCAAGATGAGGTGAGGTTTTCATTGGTACCATTTTGAGGTAAATATGCCTTTTTGATCGCTTGGTATTACTCTTTTTGTGAGTCAAGGTGAAAAAAATAGCTATTTTGGCATAGTTTTTTTTAGCATTTTTTTACAGCATTCACCTGAGGGGGCAAGTCATGTGATATTTTTATAGAGCAGGTTGTTACGAACGCGGCGATACCCAATATGTCTACCATTTTTATTATTGTTAAGTTTTACACATTAGATGCATTTTAGAACAGAATTAAATCTTGTTTATGTGTTGCCATTTTCAGAGAGCCATATTATTTTAATTTTTTGGGCGACTGACGGTTTGATTGGTACCATTTTGGTAATAATCTCCATTAGATGTCATGTATGCTTAAAAATAAAAATGACTCATAATCACTTGATATGTCTGTAGGAAAACAGGAACTTAGCAGAAGTTGAAATATGCATATGGAATTTCCCAGATAGATGAAGTGATGTGTATCCCATTGGCTGCCATTATCATTCTTTTGATTTGTTGTTTAATGTATACTTGTATGATTGTGATTGGACATATTAAAATTGATGACAAAGGGGGGTGTGATTACACCAACATGTATTTCTAATAAAATTAGCTCCCTGGGTGTAACCAGAGGAGATCTGCATGATCAGCAATGAGACTGGACGTGCATTTCTTGTGCTGTGGCCGCACCCTCTTACCATGAAGGGGGAAATTTAACATAATTTGAACACCACAGACAACTGAGTATTAAGTCTAATTTGTGACTTATCCTAAATTGCATTGACATGTGGTGCCGAAACGGGAAAAATCCATCAGATATCCAAGGGGACGATCGTGGAAGAGCTTTGGTCATTATGGCAACTGGGAACTGCACCTTCAAATACACAGGTAAGATATTTTTCTTACTTTGTGCCTTCCTACTTGTTATGACCACTGTTCGAGTATTGTCCTTTTCGGAATCTTTGGGATTTTAAAAGAACACCTCCTTGTCTGTGGTAGAGTGAATGGAGATGGTGTGCCTGAAACCTAGGTGTATGAGAGTGGAAGAGATTGCCTGTGTTTTATAATATGCCGTGATAGAAATTAAGGAACTGGAAAAAAGAGGAAGTTACAGAAAATCAAGAAAGAGATTTCAATGCTTGCATTTAGTTAGTATTTAAAGTGCCCATCTCTGTGATATCTGCAGATACCCAACACCAACCCAATCTCTGCAAGAACTGTTTGATGTGAGCGGAGTTGGAAGCCCAGTCCAGGACTGGGAGGATCGGTCTGCAAGAACTGTTTGATGTGAGCAGACCGGTGAGCCTGCAAGAACTGTTTGATGTGAGCAGGTGGTGAGGCGAATCAGGGTATTCGCGCGTGGTGGGAGAAGGGACGGATCCACTCTTCTCCAATGGGGATCAGGCAGTCAAAGGCTCTGAAAGAGGGGCGCCCCTCAAGGAGGGAGGTGACTGCAGTGCATATCATAGAGAGGCAGAAGAGGAGGAGGGGCATTGAGAGATATAAGCAGAATATTCAAAAGAGCAGACATGTCAAGAGATGATTAATCTGGAAAGTTCCACAGTGAGAGAAGCAGCGCATTCGTTGAAGGTTAGGCAGGTGAAGAAGGTAAGAGCAGGTGAGAATGTGAGAGGCTGGGGAGCAGTGGTTCAAAGGTGGCATAAAGAGAATGATGGAGAAAGAATTGGGAAGGGAACACATATATGTATGTATATATGTTTTTACTTTTAAAAAAGCAAAGGAAAGAGTTAAACATGAGTGGAGTGAAAAAAGAGGAAGTACTGGCTGCTGCTTTGAGAGGGACTTAAACGGCATTTTCTTTGTCTTCCGTCTCTTGTGGGGTCCCCGATAGTCATAAATGTATAATTTCTGTAGAAGAGGAGGATGAACCGAGAAGAATCAGATTCCTATCAGAATCTGATTATTTGATAACATAGAATTGCAGTAGTTCCCATTTCAGATATTGTTTTGGCAGATGTGGTAGTGTATACTGATAGTGGTAGTATTTGAAAGAAGATGTGTCAGTATATACTGCTGCCATTAGTGATTAGTAAAAAAAAAATCCTATCTTTAAAGGAAAAAAAAATTAAGTGTTTATTAAGTTTAAAGTTTCAAAACATTTGATTTGCTTGAGTATGCTTAGCTTCTTTCCCAGACTTTGCGGTTCGTGAAAAAAGAGAAAGTATGGATGTTGTCTGTTTCTTTTGAAAGTAGATTTTCTATAAGAATTTAGAATTTAAAGTTAAGGTATCGATAATAATTAGAGATGAGCGAGTAGTGTTCGATCGAGCTGGTATTCGATCGAATACTACGATATTCGGCGTACTCGATTTTGTTCGAGTATAACGGCGATGGCGCACTTAGAATTCGTTTCCCCTCCCACCTTCCCTGGCGCTCTTTTTCCACCAATCACCATGCAGGGGGGGTATGACAGGCACGCTGAGCACGCTGGCAGCGCGAAAACAGCGTCTACATGCATTGGCTGGAAAAACCATGTGACCTCGAATATTAAAACTCAGCTCTTCCTGCTCGTACGCATATGCTGCGTGAACTTAGTCAGGGACAGAGGCTGGAGAAGGGAGAGACAGATTTTAGCTGTTGGACAGGCAGGAGCGTGATTAAAAGCCCTTATCAGGGCTACTACAGTGGACTTCAGTGATAGCTTACTACAATATAGACTTTACAGAGAACGGCTGCTGTATTCAGGGATAGCTGCTGGAGTAGGGACAGAGAGAGGCATTAGTGGTGTATTAGGTGCTCTGCTACATATCAAACTATATTTGGCACTACTGCTGTGTACCTTGAAAATACAATATATAGGCCTTATAACTGGCAACTGTACTGTGCGTTCTCTTGCAAAGTAATTTCTCATAACTGGTGTTCATACACACCGTCTGATCACTTAATACACTGCTGTGTACCTTGAAAAATACAATATATAGGCCTTAACTGGCAACTGTACTGTGCGTTCTCTTGCAAAGTAATTTCTCATAACTGGTGTTCATACACACCGTCTGATCACTTAATACACGGCTGTGTACCTTGAAAAATACAATATATAGGCCTTAACTGGCAACTGTACTGTGCGTTCTCTGCAAAGTAATTTCTCATAAACTGGTGTTCATACACACCGTCTGATCACTTAATACACTGCTGTGTACCTTGAAAAATACAATATATAGGCCTTAACTGGCAACTGTACTGTGTGTTCTCTTGCCAAAGTAATTTCTCATAACTGGTGTTCATACACACCGTCTGATCACTTAATACACTTGCTGTGTACCTTGAAAAATACATATATAGGCCTTAACTGGCAACTGTACTGTGCGTTCTCTTGCAAAGTAATTTCTCATAACTGGTGTTCATACACCACCGTCTGATCACTTAATACACTGCTGTGTACCTTGAAAAATACAATATATAGGCCTTAACTGGCAACTGTAACTGTGGCGTTCTCTTGCAAAGTAATTTCTCATAACTGGTGTTCATACACACCGCCTGATCACTTAATACACGGCTGTGTACCTTGAAAAATACAAATATATAGGCCTTATAACTGGCAACTGTACTGTGCGTTCTCTTGCAAAAGTAATTTCTCATAACTGGTGTTCATACACACCGTCTGATCACTTAATACACGGCTGTGTACCTTGAAAAATACAAATATATAGGCCTTAATAACTGGCAACTGTACTGTGCGTTCTCTTGCAAAGTAATTTCTCAATAACTGGTGTTCATACACACCGTCTGATCACTTAATACACTGCTGTGTACCTTGAAAAAATACAAATATAGGCCTTAACTGGCAACTGTACTGTGCGTTCTCTTGCAAAGTAATTTCTCATAACTGGTGTTCATACACACCGTCCTGATCACTTAATCACGGCTTGTGTACCTTGAAAAAATACAATATATAGGCCTTAATAACTGGCAACTTTGTTTACTGTGCGTTCTCTTGCAAAGTAATTTCCATAACTGGTGTTCATACACAAACCGTCTGATCACTAATACACTGCTGTGTACCTTGAAAATACAATATATAGGCCTTATAACTGCAACTGTACTGTGGCGTTCTCTGCAAAGTAATTTCTCATAACTGGTGTTCATACACACCGTCTGATCACTTAATACACTGCTGTGTACCTTGAAAAATACAATATATAGGCCTTAACTGGCAACTGTACTGTGCGTTCTCTTGCAAAGTAATTTCTTCATAACTGGTTCATACACACCGTCTGATCACTTAATACACGGCTGTGTACCTTGAAAAATACAAATATATAGGCCTTATAACTGGCACATGTACTGTGCGTTCTCTTGCAAAGTAATTTCTCATAACTGGTGTTCATACACACCGTCTGATCACTTAATAAAAGGCCTGTGTACCTTGAAAAATACAATATATTAGGCCTTATAACTGGACAACTGTACTGTGCGTCTCTTGCAAAGTAATTTTCTCATAACTGGTGTTTCATACACACCGTCTGATCACTTAATACACTGCTGTGTACGCTTGAAAATACAATATATAGGCCTTATAACTGGCAACTGTACTGTGCGTTCTCTTGCAAAGTAAATTTATCTCATAACTGGTGTTCATACACACCGTCTGATCACTTAATACACGGCTGTGTACCTTGAAAAATACAATATATAGGCCTTATAACTGGCAACTGTACTGTGGCGTTCTCTGCAAAGTAATTTCTCAATAACTGGTGTTCATACACACCGTCTGATCACTTAATAAAGAGCCTGTGTACCTTGAAAAATACAATATATAGGCCTTTATAACTGGCAACTGTACTGTGCGTTCTCTGCAAAGTAATTTCTCATAACTGGTGTTCATAACACACCGTCTGATCACTTAATACACTGCTGTGTACTTAAAAATACAAATATATAGGCCTTAACTGGCAACTGTACTGTGCGTTCTCTTGCAAAGTAATTTCTCATAACTGGTGTTCATACACACCGTCTGATCACTTAATACACTGCTGTGTACCTTGAAAATACAATATATAGGCCTTAACTGGCAACTGTACTGTGCGTTCTCTTGCAAAGTAATTTCTCATAACTGGTGTTCATACACACCGTCTGATCACTTAATACACGGCTGTGTCGCTTGAAAAATACAATATATAGGCCTTATAACTGGCAACTGTACTGTGCGTTTCTCTTGCAAAGTAATTGTCTCATAACTGTTGTTCATACACACCGTCTGATCACTTAGTACACTGCTGTGTACCTTGAAAAAATACATATATAGCCTTAACTGGCAACTGTACTGTGCGTCTCTTGCAAACTAATTTCACGGCTGTGAAGGCAAAATATTGTAACCAAAAAAAAAATAAAATGCGGAGGGGGGCTAGCGGAATAGGACGTGGACGTGGACGAGGACGGGGGCGCGGAATGCTGTGGGGGCCTTGTTGAAGCCAGTGGGGATACAATGTGTGCTGGTGAGGATCAGCCAGGATCCCGCTCATCCAGAATCCCTGCCTTTATGGGACAGTTAAGCAGGGGGCGGGTTACACCGCTGTTGAGGCCTGAGCAGGTTGAACAGGTGGTGCAATGGATAGCCGATAGCGCTTCCACACAGTTGTCCACCAGCCAGTCATCCACACAGTCTCACTCTGACCCTCCTTCCTCCACACCTGGCCAACAGAGTCATCCCACCCTTGACCCCTCCCAGGAGCTCTTTTCGGGTCCTTTTTCAGATGTGCCGGAAGAATCCCAGGAGCTAGCAGAGGAATTTGTTTGTAGTGATGCCCAAACACTTGAGTTTTCGCCATCTCCTGCTGATGTGGACCCTGAGCCAGCATCTGTTATCATGAGCGATGATGATGATGAGACGCAGTTGCCATCAAGGGAGGCTGTTGGAATGTCCAGTGGGCAGGAGGAGGAGCAGAGTGAGGAAGTGGAAGAGGAGGTGGTGGATGACGAAATGACCGACCCCACTTGGCCAGGGGTGATGTCCAGCGAGGGAAAGCAGTGGAGAGGTGGTGGTCTGCGCAGCACCGAAAAAGGCAGCAAGAGGCAGAGGGATGTCCACAGGCAGAGGGATGTCCACAGGCAGAGGGATGTCCACAGGCAGAGGGATGTCCACAGGCAGAGGGATGTCCAGAGGCAGAGGACAGTCCAGACAGAGAAGTGAGGCCACAGCCAGCAGGGCCGAAGCTGTTCCCGGCAGCGGGCAGTCGCGCGAAGCTCCCCCATCGAGGCCTCGTACTTCTGTGGTGTGGAGATTTTTTAATGTTTGTGCGGATGACAAACTGAGCGCGGTTTGCACACTCTGCCACTCAAAACTGAGTAGGGGCTCTGAGAAGAGCAATCTGACCACCTCAGGCATGCGGCGTCACTTGGAAGTCAAGCACTGGGCTGAGTGGGAGAGAGCAAACGCAATACAAACTGCGCCCGGTCCTGCTGCCACTGCCTCTTCCCCTTTGTTGTGTGCTGCCACTGCGGTCCAGACCTCCAGCCAGGACACCTCCACATCTGCCTCTGCCTCTGCCTCGCTACTTTGGGGCCTTCTCCTTCAGCCTCCCCTTCCCCCGCCTCTTCGCCTGCACCCTCACACTCCTCGTCCCAACAACTGTCCATCTCGCAGGCGTTCGACCGCAGGCGGAAGTACGCCTCGAGTCACCCCCAAGCCCAAGCCTTAAACTGCCACATCTCCAAACTGCTGGCCCTGGAGATGTTGCCGTTTAGGCTTGTGGAGACGCAGGCCTTCCGCGACCTGATGGCGGCTGCCGCACCTCGCTATTCCGTCCCCAGCCGCCACTACTTTTCCCGGAGTGCCGTCCCCGCCCTGCACCAGCACGTGTCGCGTAACATCAGGCGGGCCCTGAGGTACGCAGTCAGCGCAAAGGTCCACTTGACCACCGACTCGTGGACAAGCGCTTGCGGCCAGGGACGCTACATCTCTTTGACGGCACACTGGGTGAATGTAGTGGAAGCGGGGACGGGGTCGCAAACAGAGACGGCCTACCTACCACCCCCGCCCAAGATTGCCAGCATGGGTTCTGATAAACCCCCCCTCCTCCTCCTCCTCCTCCTCCTGTGCCTTAACATCGCCCTCAGCCGCTAGCTGGAAGCGTTGCAGCACTGGCGCGGGGAGACGTCAGCAGGCGGTGCTTAAGCTCATCAGCTTGGGCGACAGGAAGCACAGCGCCCCAGAGGTGAGGGACGCCATATTGCAGCAGACGGAGATGTGGCTGTCGCCGCTGCAGCTAGGACCAGGCATGGTCGTGTGCGATAACGGCCGTAACCTGGTGGCGGCTCTGGAGCTTGCCGAACTCAATCACGTACCATGCCTGGCCCACGTTTTTAATCTGGTAGTCCAAAAATTTCTGAAGAGACTTACCCCAACCTGGCAGAGCTACTGGTGAAAGTGCGGCGCTTGTGCGCTCACTTTCGGAAGTCAACTGTAGCTGCTGCTAGCTTAAAAAAACTCCAGCAACGCCTCCATTTGCCTGAACATCGGCTGTTGTGCGACCTGCCCACTCGCTGGAATTCCACCTATTCCATGTTGGCCAGGGTGTGTGAGCAGCAGAGAGCATTGATGGAGTACCAGATTATGAATCCACGCGTGCCTCCAACTCAGCTCCCTCAGTTTGCCAACCACGAGTGGCCATGGATGGCAGACATATGCGATGTACTGCGTATCTTTGAGGAGTCCACCAAGAAGGTCAGCAGCGAGGACGCTATAGTGAGCGTAACCATCCCGCTCCTAGGCGTCCTTAAAGAATCCCTCATCGCAATAAGGGAGAACGCATTGCACGCAGAGGAGACGGGGGTAGGAGGAGACGCAACGGAGCTACACAGTCAGACCACACTTTTGTCTGCTTCACGGTGGCAGTTGCAGGAGGAGGAGGATGAGGAGGAGGAGGACGACGTGGAGGTGGCTGTGGAAGAGGAGGAGGATGCTGGCGGCGAGGGTAGCAGTCAGGCTGTGTGCGTCCCATTGGTTCAGCGCGGATGGGGCGGAGAGAGAGGCGGAAGAGGAAGAGGAGGAAATGGCAAGTGATCCTTCTGGTGGGGGCAGTGAGGTCATGCCTATTCAGAGTCTGGCACACATGGCTGACTTCATGCTGGGCTGCTTTTCCCGGGACACACGTGTTGTCCGGATAGTGGAGAACAAACTGTACTGGGTCTTCGCACTCCTGGACCCCCGGTATAAAGATAACGTCTCCTCTTTTATTCCGGTAGAGGAGAGGACGAAATCGATTGCTGGAATACCAGAGGGAACTCGTGCAGAACATGATGGAGATTTTCCCACCCACCATCGCTGGCGGCAGAGAGGAGAGGGTCTCCCAGAGTCCCACAACATCCATCAGGCCCACAGCCACCAGGGGAACACTCTCCAAGGTGTGGGACACGTTCATGGCACCCCCTCGTGCAACTTCCATCACTGCGGGGCCCGCTATCAGCAGGAGGGACAAGTATCGGCGGATGTTGCGGGAGTACCTGGCAGACCGTAACCCTGTCCTCCCCGATCCCTCGGCGTCCTACACTTACTGGGTCTCCAAGTTGGACACGTGGCTGGAACTGTCCCTGTACGCCTTGGAGGTGCTTGCCTGCCCTGCCGCCAGCGTGCTATCAGAAAGGGTGTTCAGCGCAGCCGGGGGCATTATAACCGATAAGCGCAGCCGCCTGTCAACCGACAGTGCCGACAGGCTGACGCTAATCAAAATGAACAGCAAGTGGATTGACCCGGACTTTGCTTCTCCAACCGTGGAAAGCAGCCAAAAGTGAAGTGCCATCTGTATGAAGTGCCATTTCCTCCTCCACCTCCTCCTCCTCCTTTAACCGCCGTAGAATTGCTCCGTAAATAAGAAAAATTTATATATTTATGGCTCACCTCTTGGGCCTCCACAAATGTTTAAGAGGTCTCACCTCTTGGGCCTCCACATAATTTTTAAGGGTCTCACCCTCTTGGGCCTCCACATAATTTTTAAGAGGTCTCACCTCTTGGGCCTCCACAAAATGTTTAAGAGGTCTCACCTCTTGGGCCTCCACAAAATGTTTAACAGGTCTCACCTCTTGGGCCTCCACATAATTTTTTAACAGGTCTCACCCTCTTGGGCCTCCACATAATTTTTAAGAGGTCTCACCTCTTGGGCCTCCACCACATAATTTTTTAAGAGGTCTCACCTCTTGGGCCTCCACAA
>ONZH01019128.1:0-21077 GCA_900303285.1 Rhinella marina
AAAAATAAAAATCTCAGTTTGTGGGGTAGTTAGTTTCAAATAAGTATTTTAGGCCTCATTCGCCATCCAAGCAGAAAAGTGTGATATTGCTGTAAGGTAGTCAGTGAATATCATAAAATAAAATAGTGAATCTGAGTTTGTGGGGTTGTTAGTGTTACTTTTAAATAAGTATTTGTGGCCTCATTTGCCATAGAAAAAGAAAATTGTCATATAGTGTGTAGTTCTGTGCAGTAACCCATTGTACTGCAGTTCAGCAACCCATTGTTAACCCACTCTGTGGGTGACGGTATTTCTCAAATAAATAGTTAGGTCATTATGTTAGGCAGTTAGCAAAGTAAATTCTTTGGGTGGATTTTTAATTTCCTTTTATTTTAAATTTGTAATCAATCAGTATGTCAGACAGAGCGGTGACAGGCCCTTCACAGGGGAGGAGCAGTGGCACAAATGTTTCTGGAATAGGCACAGGTCGCAGCAGAGGAAGGGGACATGGCATTAGGGGTCACTTGGCGAGGCCAGAGCTACCGGTGTCATTTAGCGGTCGTGTGTTGACCACCAACCCAGCGGTTCTTGAATGGTTGACTCTGTCATTCACTTCCTCCCAGATGACATCGGACACCCCCAGACAAGAGTCGGTGGGTTCTTCAGATACAACCCTTAGTTGGCATGGGCCTGGAGCACCTTCACTGCCCTCACCTGTCCTCAACCTGCCTCTGTCCTTTTCGGTTCCCTCAGCCAGAGAAGTACTATATGCTGTGGGCTCTGAGCCACTATACAGCGAGGAAGAAATACTTGAGGACAGTCAGCAGCTACTGGGAAGCCAAGAGGTGGGGCAGAAATCCACTCCTTCCAGTAGGCAGTCAAGTACTGATGAGGAGAGCGTAGTGGGAGGTGATGTTGAGAGCGGTCAGGCTTTGTACACAGAGACAGTTGAGGAGGATATTACCGACGTGCAAACTGTAGTTGATGATGATGTAGCCGATCGCACTTGGGAGCCGGGTGAAGCAAGGGCTTCATCATCCTTATCGTCATCTGCAGACGAGACTGACAGCTTGCGCGTCAGGCAGCGGTGCAGCCAGCAAGTCAGTAGTGTGGGTGGGAGTTAGCATAGTGGCAACAGTGCGAGGTCGGGAGCCAAACGGGCACGGGGTAGACCGTACTCTTTGCGGGTGCTTTACGGCCTTGAAAAGAGCGGCGCAGCGGCTCAGCCAGACAGCCGAGGTACTACTCCATCAGTGCAGAGTGTTGGTGGTAAAATCGCCTACTCGGCGGTGTGGAAGTTTTTTCTTAAGACGCCTGAGGAGGTGAACATGGCTATATGTAGAATCTGTTGTCAGAAAGTGAAGCGTGGCCAGGGTGCTAATGTTGGCACCACGGCCCTGCGCCAACATATGCAGCGTCACCACAAAGTGGCCTGGGAGAACCGTGGCTCAGATGTGGCGGTCTAGTCGGCAGCAGCAACAGCAGCAGCATCACCCAGTGGCACGCATTCCATTTCAGGCAGTCAAGGCTCCAGCACCTCTGCCGAAGGGAGCTGTCTCTCATCATCTATCGCTCCAGATGCTCCTGCTACTCCTCCTCTTATTCATCGCCACTCATTACGGCAGCAGTCGTTCACCGAGGCGATTGCAAAGAGACAGCAGTACGCGTCCAGCCATTCTACAGCGCAGAAGCTGACCATGCTCCTGTCCAAGTTGCTCGTGCTGCAGTCCCTCCCTTTTAAACTGGTGGACTCTGCACCGTTCAGAGAAATGATGGCTTGTGCCGAGCCGAGTTGGAGAGTGCCAAGCCGTCAATTCTTTTCCAAAAAGTCAGTCCCATCCCTGCACAAATATGTAGAAGAGAAGGTGGCCCAGTCCTTGAGCCTTTCGGTGTCTGCCAAAGTGCACGGCAGCGCTGACGTGTGGAGTTACAACTATGGTCAGGGACAGAACATGTCCTTTACGGCCCACTGGGTCAATGTGCTTCCTGCCCAGCCACACGAGCAACTTGAACAGGTGACGCCACTTTCTCCTCCTCGTTGTCAAACTACTGATCCTACACTAATGTCCGGCTCCTTCTCCACCACCTCAGCCTCCACTGCAGGGTCAAGTGATAGTGCTCCTCCAGCGTACCACATGTGCAGGGCACGGCGGTGTCACGCAGTTTTACGCCTGGTTTGCCTGGGCAAGCGAAGTCACACAGGTGAGGAACTGCTCCACGTCATGCAAGAAGGAATCGATTGCTGGCTTTCTCCGTGACAACTTAAAATCGTAACCATGAGTCCGGTGGGGACTGAACTGGAGAAGGAGGAGGGCATTGGAGCACAAGCATTTAGTGGTTTTTCTACCCAGGTGACATAAGAGGAGGAGCAGGAGCAGCCAGAGGAGGTAGAGGGAGATGCGGAAGATGAGGCAGATGACCCAGAGACACCATGGCAGTATACAGTGGAGTTGGAGGCAGGGAGTCCCTCCGAGTCACTTGCGCAAATGGCCCAATGCATGCTCACTTGCTTACGTAGTGACAGCCGAATAGTCACCATCCGGCAGAGGGATGACTTCTGGCTCTCCACCCTCTTGAACCCTCGCTACCGGTCTAAAATGGGGGCCTTTTTTTCACCTGCTGAGAGGGAGGACAAACTGAAGTACTATAGAGACATCCTATGTAGTCAGTTGGCTGCTGCCTATCTGCGTCGTCGTCCATCCTCTCGCAAGTCTGACCGGGGGTTCCCTCAGCGCTCACGTACCACTGCCACGGCTGCAGTGGGTGGGTCGGGGGTTATGAGCAGTACCAGCTCCATCAGCAGCAACTTGAGTTTGGAGTCACTGATGAGCAGCTTTCTTCACCCGCCAAGTGCGGAAACTACTCACCAGCAGCGGCGGCAGCAGCAGCAGCAGCAGGTAGACCAGGAGCAGACCCTGAACCAGCAGGTGGTGGCCTACTTGGACAGCACCCTGCCACCCCACATTGAAGATCGGCTGGACTACTGGGCAGTAGAGATGAGCGAAGCGATTCGTCGATTCGTTGATTCGTATCGAATCTTGGGATTTTTCAGCTGCGAAGCGAATCCAAATATTAGGTGATTCGCTTTTGTACGCATCGCTACGTAGTTTGTCCGCTAAATTATACGCTATTCTACGTATAATTTAGTTACTCTATACGCTATTGCGCAGACTCCTCTCTGGTAGTTACTCTACATGCTGTTGCGTACGAATTCTATTCAGCGATGCAGACTCCTCCCTGGTAGTTCCACCCACTTCTCCTGCGTGCGAGGAAGACGTGGCAAGTCAGCAGAGTAAGATGGCGGCGAGACAGCGAGGTCCTGACTGGGGAAGCATGTTGTGGGCAGACGACCCCTATGAGGAGAAGGAAACGGAGATCTATCTCTCACAACTCAACAGGAAGTCGGATGAGGTGCCTGCTGAGGTGGTGACTCCACTGGCTGACAAGGCGGATGCGGCAGGAGTTCCCACTCCGCCACGCAAGGACTACTCCTTACGCCAGAATTTGATGGTCCCTGAGGCTGTCACCCGAAATGCCCAGACCCTCTGGGAATATAAAAAGCTGGTGGAGGAGTGGGTGGTGCAAGTTTTGGAGCACCCACGGTCCGGTGACCCTAAGCTGGAGCGCCGAAGGGGAACCGTTATTTGGTTCAACGTGGAGCGGGGAGTCGGTTTCATCGGCGATGGGGAGACGGCGGAGGAATTATATGTTAACCGCCGTTCGGTTAAGCGGCTGTATCTTCCGCCCATACGCCACAATCTCCACGCAGGGGATTACGTGGAGTATACCCCCATGAAGAGCCTCCAAGGCCCCTTTGCTACTGGGGTGAAAATCTTAAAGCGACCACCTACTCCTGCAGCGCCCCCGGAAGACTGGAGTGAGGAGGCCCAGGCCGCAGAAGAGGCTTGTGACCTTGAGACCTTGAGATTTGAAGAGAAATCCCAAGGTCAGGATCAGCCGGAACCCCTGATTCCTGATTTGCCGCCACCGCCAACGATACCACCGATCCTTCATGTGGGACAGATGACCACGAACACTTTCGTGTACCATCCAACTGTGGTACAGTACCACTACCAACTGCCATGCCCATGGCAGTTGCAGGCCGCACAGTCCGCCGCTCGTGGAAGACCGTTACCATTACCGTTACAGCCGGAGATTCTGTCACCTGGTATGCCGGCAGGAGGATCTGGCCACTACAGAGTGATGGGCAGGGCCAAAGTTACCACTGCCTTTGCCAGTGTGACAGCCCAGTCACCAAGAAGACCATCCTAGAGAGGTCAGCGGGGGTCTGCTGCTGCAGCAAGGGCCGCTTTCATGATGAGGCAGGAGCGCCCTCTCATGTCCTTTAGCTCCAGCAGCAGTGAGGAGGACCTGCTGGCCTTTAAGTAATTCCAGCAGTTTTTATGGGAGCCACAACATGGACTTATCCTGAAGGGTGGGCACTAGTTGGCCCTTGTTTTTAGTTTTGTTGCCCCGCGTTTGTCCTCACCCAGATGGCCATGGATTGTTAGGACTCCCCCCATCAAAAAAAAGTTTTTTTATCCAAGTTGCGCATACGTGCACCTCATCCCTTTTTTCCCCCTTTTCAGGTTATTTGGGGAGCCCCTCGAAGGAGGGTTTTTTAAAGGGAACCTTTGCTGCTATTTTTTTACCCATTTGGATTACAATTTTGCCTATGTGGATTACAAATTGCGACTGAGTTTGGGACTCTGCTCCAGTTCTATGACAAGCGTCGAAAAGAGACTTAAACATGTCCGTGAGCATACTAGGTAGGTGATATTTAAAATGTTTATATTATACTTATAATAATGTATTTGCACTATTTACCATATATGTGTCTCGAATGTTCGCTCTGCCTCTGAGGAGTGCACGCCGCGGCCTCTCCTCGTACGTGCCTGCGTATTACGTAATCGCTTAGACAATAGTACGCTGAGATTCGTAAGCTATTTGTACACTCATGCGTACGTCTTCTAAGAAGTTGCGTACATTTTGTAAATGAACGATCGTTATTAGTGAGCGAATGTTCGCTAATAGCACATAATAACGTATATTTTGTACGCAAATACAACAAATCTATTCGTCGAATACACGAATTTTAGGAAAAGTTCGGCGAATGTTCGGCGAATAATTTTTTCAATGATTCGCTCATTTCTACTGGGCAGCCAAACTGGATTTGTGGCCGCAACTGACCGAGTTTGCACTGGAGAAGCTGACTTGCCCGGCTAGTAGTGTGGCATCAGAGCGGGTGTTCAGTGCGGCGGGGGCCATAGTTACCCCAAGGAGAACTCGCCTGTCCTTCCAAAATGTGGAAAGACTCACCTTTGTCAAGATGAATCAGGTGTGGATCAGCCAGGATTTCCAACCACCAACGCCTAATGCATCAGATTAGTCCAGCCATGATGCGTCACCCAAACCTTGACAAATGAGACTGTATTCTTAAGGCTACCCGCCTCAGCCACTCTTATGATGCTGCCACCCGCCTGATGCCACACATCTACCAGCTGCTCCTTCTACCATCCAGCATCTTTTTCAGTGACTTTACCACCAACGTCTACACTCTGTCACTAACTCAATATGTAGCCTTCTGATGATGCTGCCACCTCAACAATCAGGTCTCCTCATGCTGCTACTGCTGTCACCTCCAGGCTATGTCACCATGCCACTCTGTGCCCTTATGCTGCTGCTGCCGCCGCCTCCACACTCTGTCTCCCAGCTTCTGCTACCTCCAAACTATGTAATTGTGCCACTTTGTAGCCTGATGGTGCTGCGTCTGCCGCCTCCTCACGCTGTGTCCCAGCTGCCGCTACGTCCAAACTATGTCATTGTGCCACTCTGTGGCCTGATACTGCTGCGTCCCAGCTGCCGCCTCCACACGCTGTGTCCCAGCTGCCGCTACGTCCAAACTATGTCATTGTGCCACTCTGTGGCCTTATACTGCTGCGTCCCAGCTGCCGCCTCCACACGCTGTCTCCCAGCTGCCGCTACGTCCAAACTATGCAATTGTGCCACTCTGTGGCCTGATACTGCTGCGTCCCAGCTGCCGCCTCCACACGCTGTCTCCAAGCTGCCGCTACCTTCAAATTATGTAATTGTGCCACTCTGTGGCCTGATACTGCTGCGTCCCAGCTGCCGCCTCCACACGCTGTGTCCCAGCTGCCGCTACCTCCAAACTATGTAATTGTGCCACTCTGTGGCCTGATGCTGCTGCGTCCACCGTCTCCACACGCTGTGTCCCAGCTGCCGCTATGTCCAAACTATGTAATTGTGCCACTCTGTGGCATGATACTGCTGCGTCCCAGCTGCCGCCTCCACACGCTGTTTCCCAGCTGCCGCTACCTCCAAACTATGTAACTGTCCCACTCTGTGGCCTGATGGTGCTGTGTCCGCCGCCTCCACATGCTGTGTCCCAGCTGCCTCTACGTCCAAACTAGGTAATTGTGCTACTCTGTGGCCTGATACTGCTGCGTCCCAGCTGCCGCCTCCATACGCTGTCTCCCAGCTGCCGCTACATCCAAACTATGTAATTGTGCCACTCTGTGGCCTGATGCTGCTGCGTCCGCCGCCTCCACACGCTGTGTCCCAGCTGCTGCTACATCCAAACTATGTAATTGTACCACTCTGTGGCCTGATACTGCTGCTTCCCAGCTGCCGCCTCCACACGCTGTCTCCCAGCTGCCGCTACGTCCAAACTATGTAATTGTGCCACTCTGTGCCCTGATGCTGCTGCTGCCGCCATCTTCACGTGCTGTGTCCCAGCTGCCGCTACGTCCAAACTATGTAATTGTGCCACTCTGTGGCCTGATACTGCTGCGTCCCAGCTGCCGCCCCCACACGCTGTGTCCCAGCTGCCGCTACGTCCAAACTATGTAATTGTGCCACTCTGTGGCCTGATACTGCTGCGTCCCAGCTGCCGCCTCCACACTCTGTGTCCCAGCTGCCGCTACCTCCAAACTATGTAATTGTGCCACTCTGTGGCCTGATACTGCTGCGTCCCAGCTGCCGCCTCCACACGCTGTCTCCCAGCTGCCGCTACGTCCAAACTATGTCATTGTGCCACTCTGTGGCCTGATACTGCTGCGTCCCAGCTGCCGCCTCCACACGCTGTCTCCCAGCTGCCGCTACCTCCAAACTATGTAATTGTGCCACTCTGTGGCCTGATGATGCTGCGTCCGCCGCCTCCACACGCTGTGTCCCAGCTGCCGCTACATCCAAACTATGTAATTGTGCCACTCTGTGGCCTGATACTGCTGCGTCCCAGCTGCCGCCTCCACACGTTGTTTCCCAGCTGCCGCTACATCCAAACTATGTAATTGTGCCACTCTGTGCCCTGATGCTGCTGCTGCTGCCATCTTCACGCGCTGTGTCCCAGCTGCCACTACGTCCAAACTATGTAATTGTGCCACTCTGTGGCCTGATACTGCTGCGTCCCAGCTGCCGCCTCCACACTCTGTGTCCCAGCTGCCGCTACATCCAAACTATGTAATTGTGCCACTCTGTGACCTGATACTGCTGCGTCCCAGCTGCCGCCTCCACATGCTGTCTCCCAGCTACCACTATGTCCAAACTATGTAATTGTGCCACTCTGTGCCCTGATGCTGCTGCTGCCACCTCCTCCACAAGCTGTGTCCCAGCTGCCGCTACCTCCAAACTATGTAATTGTGCCACTCTGTGGCCTGATGATTCCGGCCCCTGAGACACTCAGCGATGAGCATGGGGGAGGCGAGAGGCAGTGGCTCCCACAGGTGGTAGCTCAGCTCCCTGCAGACCGCAGCTCGATCTCAAGATGGAACTTCTCAGCGCACTGTGTCAACACTGCAATTTTGCCAACGTCAAGGCAAAGCTGTAGCCTGCACTGCACCTCCTCTGCCTTACGTTCTCTGACATAACCAGCCCTGATACCGATGAGAACATGTACTACAGTTGATCTTAACCAAAAGGCCAAGAATTCTTTTTTATGGTCTGCTCTTCAGGGAATGTCATCGTGCCACTCTCCGGCCTGATGCTGCTGCCGCCGCCGAATACGCATGCCATCTCCTAGCTGCCGCTACCTCCAAATTATGTAATTGTGCCACTCTGTGGCCTCCAAATTTTACGACTGCTGCTGCAACTTCCACACTCTGTCATTGTGCCACTGTGTGGCCTCATAATGCTACAGCTACTGCCACTGCCTCCTTTACACTGTCATCAAGACACTCTGTCAGACCTTCTAGATTCTCAGGCAGGCCAGCTTGACAGTGGTTGACACTTGTTCCACGTCAATTCCTCTTGCGCAAATATTAGTTGTTCTGAGAACTTTCTCCTTCCTATCTCTGTCTTCGTCCCACCCTGGCCTCTAAATTCTACTCCTGCTGCAACTTCCACACTCTGTCATTGTGCCACTCTGTGGCCTCCAAATTTTTTCGACTGCTGCTGCAACTTCCACACTCTGTCATTGTGCCACTCTGTGGCTTCCAGATTTTACGACTACTGCTGCCACTGCCTCCTATATACTGTCGTTGTTCTGCTCTGTGGTCTCCTGATGCTACAGCTGCTGACACTGCATCCTATATACTGTTGTCACGCCGCTCTGTGGTCTCCTGATGCTACAGCTGCTGACACTGCTGTCTTTTCATTTGGCCTGTATCTGACTGATAAATTCATCTGATTGACATTTTCAATCTTGACCAACAACTCTTTCATTGTGCCACTGTGCAACATCATAGTTCTTCACTACAGTCATTTGCCATCTTCTCATTGGACCTGTCTGTGACTGCGAAATTCTACTGATTGACATTTTCAATCTTGTCAACCTACTCTGTGGTGGTGCCACTCTGTGGTCTCCTGATGCTATAGCTGCTGCCAATGCCTCCTCTACACTATCGTCGTACCATTCTGTGGTCTCCTGTTGATGCAGTCACTGCCATCTTCACACTGACGGGGGGGGGGGGCTCTGCTAGTTTAAGCGTGTAATAGAACAGGTTCTGTAAGAAATGTATGTGGAATCAGTGAATTGGTGTAAAAGGCGTGCGCTTTTGGCGCTCTAGTAGGATCTTGGACCTGTGCACGATTCTTTATAGCTGGCGCTAACATTGACTTGAGTTATTTGGTGAGTTTTGGCCCCTTAACTGCCCAAATACATAAAAGTCTGCAGCGATTCTAAGAGCGACGCCTGTTATGTGTGTGTCACACTGGCTCACAGTATTCTTTTAATTCCACAGTAGACTCTCTATGCGTTTTACTGCAAGGCACAGTGTTCAACCCCATTATCCAGGCTCTCTGCAGCCAGGAAGTAGCCATTTTTTAACGCGATTCGCCACGAATTTATTCGGATCAAAGCGAATCTTTTCGGAAAATTGGGCGAACCAGCCGAATCGAATTTTTTAAAAATTTACTCATCCCTACTCAGGACGATGACCTCTTTATTCTTCCTCATCTTTGTTTCTTAAGAGAAACCTTCAGGTATTAAAACAATCAGGTTCAAGATATGACCAGATCTTTCTGAAGATATTATTACATATTTATATAGCTAGGGAAATGTCCTAAAAAGGTTTTACATTTCTTAACTGACCATTTTAAAAGAAATGATAATTTAGTGGTTATGTTGTAAGTGATAATGAGTCATGTCAAAGCTGTCTGTAACTCCTGATATATTTAACAACAATGTACACCTCTTTGTGAAAAAGTCTACAATAAAGCCTTCAGAAGTGTATACTTGACTGTCACTGTATTTATCGATGTGAGCATGTCTAACTTGACACTCAAAGCGCATAATATAAACAGTTGCAGCAAACTTCAACTTGATTTTTAGTGGCTATACAGTGTAGTTGTGGTAAGTGTCAATTCCAAGTTTGCTTCAATTGTTTGTTTAATGCACTAAAGTTCCCTTTACACGGGCCGAGAATTTGCAAGATAATCTGTAACAAATGTTCATAGGAACGCTGGTTAGCCATTATCTGGCAGTGTAAAATTGTTGCTGATTACCTGATGAACAAGCTAAGATCTCTCTGGGAGCTCAGGAAACAACAGAGATGAGGTAAAAATGTAAGGGTGGAGTAGTGTTTGGCACGTTAAAATGTAATGGCACATCATATGAAAAGGGTTGGAGCTGGGGAAAGTGGAGGGAGCACATCTGTTATGGATGTGGGTGGGGAAGAGGAGGCAGGGCACCTGTCACTTTAATGGAAGAATCTGGCTTTGATGAGTAATATAAATTCTATACTACTGCTTAGAAAAGTGCAATATTGGATCGGATCATGTCTACAATGTAGGCCTTTCAAGACACAGGCATAGAGTAGTAATAGCCAGAAACTTACAGGGGTCATTGCCACCATATAGAGGACAATTACCCTGCTCAATACCTTGTTGAACTATGATATGCCTGCTTTATGGCAGAGACAACACAAATACACTCTTGATTTTGGAATCCCAGTTATTAGATAGTTGTTGACTTACCCTAAGTGTACAACCACATGGTCAGGTTTTCTAGTTCAATGTTTTTTATTGAAGTTTTTCAAAGAAAACATTTTTTGTTTTTCTGAACAATACAAAACAACATGGTCAGGTTTTCTGCATGCAGTTTTGGAAGGCAAAACCAGGAGTGAATTCAAAAGAGAGGAGACGTTGTATCTGTCCTTTATACTTTCTCTCCTTTTATGATCCACTCCTGATTTTTGTTTCCAAACTGGATACAGAAACCTGACCGTGTGGTTGTACCCTTAGGCCTCTTTCACATGAGCGAGTTTTCCATGCGGGTGCAATGCGAGAAGTCAATGCATTGCACCCATTCATTTCAGTGAGTCTGTACACATCAGCATTGTTTTTCACGCATTATTTCGGCGTTGTGTGAGAATCACAGCATGTTCTATATTCTGCGTTTTTCACGCAGCCATGGCCCCATAGAAGTGAATGGGGCTTCAGTGAAAAACACATTGCATGTTGTTTGTAAGTCTTCTGTTTTTTTTTCCATAAAACTGATTGCACCCACACGGAAAAAATCTGAAACACTGAACGCAATTGCAGACAAATCTGACTGAACTTGCTTGCGAAATGGTGCTGGTTTCACTGAACACATCATGAACGATCTGTATTGTTCGTGTGAAAGAGGCCTTAGGGTGAGACGACAGCTATCCGTTATCTAGGATTCCAAAATCAAAAATGTACAGTGTATCTGTGTTGTTTCAGCACTTCTCAAAAGCCCATAAAGCAAGCATGTCATAGTTCAACAAGGTATTGAGTCGGGTAATAGGTCATACCCTAACTTCCAAATTGCATGTAGTACATAGTAGTATAGCTACAAAAATGCATTACAATTACTATACTGCAGGGTATTTTTACTTTTAATATTGATTATTGAATTGAATATTAATGTATAAACCAAAAATAACTTGTGCTTTTATGACAAGTTTATGACTCCATGCTGTTGCATATGTGCCGGGTATATGAAATAGCTGAATTATGCAGCACATCAAAACTTTCTTATATAAAATGCTTACTTTTTCACATGAAGTATTTATTTAAGTATCTTCTCCTTGTCCTGAACAATAAAGAAGCTATTCTTCCTTCAAATGAATTATCTCCCAGCGTGCTATTAAATCACCTTCTGATAATTATTATTTCAGGATGTTTGATTGAGGGATTCTTCTGTGAAAAGAAAACCCCACTGGAGAACGGAAGTTTTCATTATGCTATTTAATTAAGTATCTGTGAAAGGTTAATTCTAGATCACACTTTTTTGCTAGCTTAATAGATATAACATTCTGTTTTCTTTTGAATCTTGTATATTTATTTATGGATTATATAAATATAATCTTTTGATATTGTATATTAGTGTTTATGCCATATAAACATGTGTGGCAAAACACCAAATTAACTTCTTAGTAACCAACCTGTTTTGGGCCTTACTGACCAAACAATTTTTTTCATAGTTGCCTCCCAAGAGCTTTAACTTTTTTACTTTTCTGTCTATGTGGCCACATAAGGGATTGTTTTTGCTGGACAGATTGTAGTTTTTGAAGGTACAATTTTGGGGTACACATCACTTACTAATTAACTTTTATTAACACTTTCTGAGAGGATAGGAAAAAACAGTAATACTGCCACTGAGTTTTTACATGATAAATTCTGTGGTGTTCATTTTCAGTATAACTAAAATGATAACTTTATTTTTTGGGTACAATTATAGCAATACCAACTACATATCATGTTTTTTTTATGTTTTACTACTTTTGCACAATAAAACACCTTTTTTTGAAAAGAAGAAAATGTTTTTGCATCGCTGCATCCCTAGACTCATACATTTTTAATTTTTTTTTCTACGGACCTATGTGAGGGCTTGATTTTTGTAGTTTTCATTGGTATCATTTTGGGGTACATAACACTTTTTACGGTGTTCACTGTAGAGGATAAATTACATGATAAATGCATAGTGAGGGTCATTACGGTCGCGGCTGTACCAAATATGTGGAGGAGATTTTATTTTTGCAGTTTTTTTCCATTCAAAAGCATTTTTTAACTTTTTTTAACCATTTAATAGTCCCACAAGGGGACTATAATAGGCAATATTGTGATCATTGAGGTGAGTGAGCCTTGCTGCAGTGTTGGTGACCCAAGATTTTTGTAACTTACTGTTAAATGAGATATGTGCCTTGTTACATTTGGTGATTTTATTTTGTGTTATACTTGTGTACTCTGCATTCGAGCTCACCCTTGTCTTGTATCTGTATTAAATTTTAATATGAATTGATAATACAAAATGGTGATATTGTGGTAGCTTAGGTCTAGTACTTTTTGTTTGGTAATATGGTTTAGTTTGGTACGATTGGACCTTGCATTTGCAATAAAGGGCTTCCTTTTTTGATTTTTTTTGGCCCAGGTAATCGCTTACATGCATTAATATTTTGAAACATGTGAAAACATTGAGTTTAGGGTATTTCTGAATGGTTGTTATATTCATTTCTTATTTCTTCTAGAAAATATTGAGCTGTGGGAGATTTTCCCAAGACATGATGCACCTTTTTTTTCCCATGATTATGCTGTTATGCAAGGGAGCTATTGGTTTTTGAAATGAGAAGGTAAAGTCACTTTTTAATTAATGGCTTATTTCCTATTTGGGTCAATTCACTGTTGAAAAATGAATGAACAATGGTGTATTCATATAAACAGATTATTGAAGACTCAAAGTAGTTATAGATGAAAGCATATTTAGTTCCTCTTTATTAGAGATGAGCGAGTAGTGTTCGATCGAGCTGGTATTCGATCGAATACTACGCTATTTGGCGTACTCGATTTCGTTCGAGTATAACGGCGATGGCGCACTTAGAATTCGTTTCCCCTCCCACCTTCCCTGGCGCTCTTTTTCCACCAATCACCATGCAGGGGGGGTATGACAGGCACGCTGAGCACGCTGGTAGCGCGAAAACGGCGTCTACATGCATTGGCTGGAAAAACCATGTGACCTCAAATATTAAAAACTCAGCTCTTCCTGCTCGTACGCATATGCTGCGTGAACTTAGTCAGGGACAGAGGCTGGAGAAGGGAGAGACAGGTTTTAGCTGTTGGACAGGCAGGAGCGTGATTAAAAGCCCTTATCAGGGCTACTATAGTGCAGTACAGTGATAGCTTTACTACAATATAGACTTTACAGAGAACGGCTGCTGTATTCAGGGATAGCTGCTGGAGTAGGGACAGAGAGAGGCATTAGTGGTGTATTAGGTGCTCTGCTACATACCAAACTATATTTGGCACTACTGCTGTGTACCTTGAACTATAAAATATATAGGCCTTATAATTGGCAACTGTACAGTGCGTTCTCTTGCAAACTAATTTAAATACCTGGTGTAAATACCCACCGTCTGAAAAGTTAGTACACGGCTGTGTACCTTGAACTATAAAATATATAGGCCTTATAATTGGCAACTGTACAGTGCGTTCTCTTGCAAACTAATTTAAATACCTGGTGTAAATACCCACCGTCTGAACAGTTAGTACACGGCTGTGTACCTTGAACTATAAAATATATAGGCCTTATAATTGGCAACTGTACTGTGCGTTCTCTTGCAAAATTATTTAAATACCTGGTGTTAATCCCCACCGTCTGAAAAGTTAGTACACGGCTGTGTACCTTGAACTATAAAATATATATAGGCCTTATAATTGGCAACTGTACTGTGCGTTCTCTTGCAAAATTATTTAAATACCTGGTGTTAATACCCAGGTATTCTGGACTTCTCCAAAGCATTTGACACGGTACCACATAAAAGGTTAGTATATAAAATGAGAATGCTTGGTCTTGGAGAAAATGTCTGTATGTGGGTAAGTAAATGGCTCAGTGATAGAAAACAGAGGGTGGTTATTAATGGTACATACTCAGATTGGGTCACTGTAACTAGTGGGGTACCACAGGGGTCAGTATTGGGCCCTATTCTCTTCAATATATTTATTAATGACCTTGTAGAAGGCTTGCACAGTAAAATATCAATTTTTGCAGATGACACTAAACTGTGTAAAGTAATTAACACAGAAGAGGACAGTACACTGCTACAGATGGATCTGGATAGACTGGAGGCTTGGGCAGAGAAGTGGCAGATGAGGTTTAACACTGACAAATGTAAGGTTATGCATATGGGAAGGAATAATGCAAGTCACCAGTACATACTAAATGGTAAAACATTGGGTAACTCTGACATGGAAAAGGACCTAGGAATTTTAGTGAACAGCAAACTAAGCTGCAGAAACCAGTGTCAGACAGCTGCTGCCAAGGCCAATAAGATAATGGGTTGCATCAAAAGGGGCATAGATGCCCGTGATGAGAACATAGTCCTGCCACTTTACAAATCACTAGTCAGACCACACATGGAGTACTGTGTACAGTTCTGGGCTCCTGTGAACAAGGCAGACAGAGCAGAGCTGGAGAGGGTTCAGAGGAGGGCAACTAAAGTCATAGTTGGAATGGGTGGACTACAGTACCCAGAAAGATTATCAAAATTAGGGTTATTCACTTTAGAAAAAAGACGACTGAGGGGAGATCTAATAACTATGTATAAATATATCAGGGGTCAGTACAGAGATCTCTCCCATGATCTCTTTATCCCAAGGACAGTAACCATGACGAGGGGACATCCTCTGCGCTTGGAGGAAAGAAGGTTTGTTCACAAAAATAGAAGAGGATTCTTTACGGTAAGAGCAGTGAGACTATGGAACTCTCTGCCCGAGGAGGTGGTGATGGCAAGTTCAGTAAAAGAGTTCAAGAGGGGCCTGGATGTATTTCTGGAGGTTAATAATATTACAGGTTATAGTTACTAGATATGGGTTGTTGTTGATCCAGGGAGTAATTCTGATTGCCTGATTGGAGTCGGGAAGGAATTTTTTCCCCTAAAGTGAGGAAAATTGGCTTCTACCGCACAGGGTTTTTTTGCCTTCCTCTGGATCAACTTGTAGGAAAACAGGTCGAACTGGATGGACAGATGTCTTTTTTCGGCCTTATAAACTATGTTACTATGTTACTATGTTACCTGGTGTTAATCCCCACCGTCTGAAAAGTTAGTACACGGCTGTGTACCTTGAACTATAAAATATATATAGGCCTTATAATTGGCAACTGTACTGTGCGTTCTCTTGCAAAATTATTTAAATACCTGGTGTTAATACCCACCGTCTGAAAGTTAGTACACGGCTGTGTACCTTGAACTATAAAATATATAGGCCTTATAATTGGCAACTGTACTGTGCGTTCTCTTGCAAAATTATTTAAATACCTGGTGTTTAATACCCACCGTCTGAAAAGTTAGTACACGGCTGTGTACCTTGAACTATAAAATATATATAGGCCTTATAATTGGCAACTGTACTGTGCGTTCTCTTGCAAAATTATTTAAATACCTGGTGTTATACCCACCGTCTGAAAAGTTAGTACACGGCTGTGTACCTTGAACTATAAAATATATAGGCCTTATAATTGGCAACTGTACTGTGCGTTCTCTTGCAAAATTATTTAAATACCTGGTGTTTATACCCCCGTCTGAAAAGTTAGTACACGGCTGTGTACCTTGAACTATAAAATATATAGGCTTATAATTGGCAACTGTACTGGTGCGTTCTCTTGCAAAATTATTTAAATACCTGGTGTTTATACCCACCGTCTGAAAAGTTAGTACACGGCTGTGTACCTTGAACTATAAAATATATAGGCCTTATAATTGGCAACTGTACTGTGCGTTCTCTTGCAAAATTATTTAAATACCTGGTGTTTATACCCACCGTCTTGAAAAGTTAGTACACGGCTGTGTACCTTGAACTATAAAATATATAGGCCTTATAATTGGCAACTGTACTGTGCGTTCTCTTGCAAATTATTTAAATACCTGGTGTTTATACCCACCGTCTGAAAAGTTATTACACGGCTGTGTACCTTGAACTATAAAATATATAGGCCTTATAATTGGCAACTGTACTGTGCGTTCTCTTGCAAAATTATTTAAATACCTGGTGTTATACCCACCGTCTGAAAGTTAGTACACGGCTGTGTACCTTGAACTATAAAATATATAGGCCTTATAATTGGCAACTGTACTGTGGTTCTCTTGCAAAATTATTTAAATACCTGGTGTTATACCCACCGTCTGAAAAGTTTAGTACACGGCTGTGTACCTTGAACTATAAAATATATAGGCCTTATAATTGGCAACTGTACTGTGCGTTCTCTTGCAAATTATTTAAATACCTGGTGTTTATACCCACCGTCTGAAAAGTTAGTACACGGCTGTGTACCTTGAACTATAAATATATAGGCCTTATAATTGGCAACTGTACTGTGCGTTCTCTTGCAAAATTATTTAAATACCTGGTGTTTATACCACCGTCTGAAAAGTTAGTACACGGCTGTGTACCTTGAACTATAAAATATATAGGCCTTATAATTGGCAACTGTACTGTGCGTTCTCTTGCAAAATTATTTAAAAACCTGGTGTTAATACCCACCGTCTGAAAAGTTAGTACACGGCTGTGTACCTTGAACTATAAAATATATATAGGCCTTATAATTGGCAACTGTACTGTGCGTTCTCTTGCAAAATAATTTCACGGCTGTGAAGGCAAAATATTGTAACCAAAAAAAAAAAAAAATGCGGAGGGGGGCTAGCGGAATAGGGACGTGGACGGACGCGGAAATGCTGTTGGGGGGCCTTGTTGAAGCCAGTGGGGATACAATGCGTGCTGGTGAGGGTCAGCCAGGATCCCGCTCATCCAGAATCCCTGCCTTTATGGGACAGTTAAGCAGGGGGGCGGGTTACACCGCTGTTGAGGCCTGAGCAGGTTGAACAGGTGGTGCAATGGATAGCCGATAGCGCTTCCACACAGTTGTCCACCAGCCAGTCATCCACACAGTCTCACTCTGACCCTCCTTCCTCCACACCTGGCCAACAGAGTCATCCCACCATTGACCCCTCCCAGGAGCTCTTTTCGGGTCCTTTTTCAGATGTGCCGGAAGAATCCCAGGAGCTAGCAGAGGAATTTGTTTGTAGTGATGCCCAAACACTTGAGTTTTCGCCATCTCCTGCTGATGTGGACCCTGAGCCAGCATCTGTTATCATGAGCGATGATGATGATGAGACGCAGTTGCCATCAAGGGAGGCTGTTGGAATGTCCAGTGGGCAGGAGGAGGAGCAGAGTGAGGAAGTTGAGGTGGTGGATGACGAAATGACCGACACCACTCGGCCAGGGGTGATGTCCAGCGAGGAAAGTAGTGGAGAGGTGGTGGTCTGCGCAGCACCGAAAAAGGCAGCAAGAGGCAGAGGGATGTCCACAGGCAGAGGGATGTCCACAGGCAGAGGGATGTCCACAGGCAGAGGCATGTCCACAGGCAGGGGGATGTCCAGAGGCAGAGGACAGTCCAGACAGAGAAGTGAGGCCACAGCCAGCAGGGCCGAAGCTGTTCCCGGCAGCGGGCAGTCGCGCGAAGCTCCCCCATCGAGGCCTCGTACTTCTGTGGTGTGGAGATTTTTTAATGTTTGTGCGGATGACAAACTGAGCGCGGTTTGCACACTCTGCCACTCAAAACTGAGTAGGGGCTCTGAGAAGAGCAATCTGACCACCTCAGGCATGCGGCGTCACTTGGAAGTCAAGCACTGGGCTGAGTGGGAGAGAGCAAACGCAATACAACCTGCGCCCGGTCTTGCTGCCACTGCCACTGCCTCTTCCCCTTTGTTGTGTGCTGCCACTGCGGTCCAGACCTCCAGCCAGGACACCTCCACATCTGCCTCTGCCTCGGCTACTTTGGGGCCTTCTCCTTCAGCCTCCCCTTCCCCCGCCTCTTCGCCTGCACCTTCACACTCCTCGTCCCAACAACTGTCCATCTCGCAGGCGTTCGACCGCAGGCGGGCGGAAGTACGCCTCGAGTCACCCCCCAAGCCCAAGCCTTAAACTGCCACATCTCCAAACTGCTGGCCCTGGAGATGTTGCCGTTTAGGCTTGTGGAGACGCAGGCCTTCCGCGACCTGATGGCGGCTGCCGCACCTCGCTATTCCGTCCCCAGCCGCCACTACTTTTCCCGGAGTGCCGTCCCCGCCCTGCACCAGCACGTGTCGCGTAACATCAGGCGGGCCCTGAGGTACGCAGTCAGCGCAAAGGTCCACTTGACCACCGACTCGTGGACAAGCGCTTGCGGCCAGGGACGATACATTTCTTTGACGGCACACTGGGTGAATGTTGTGGAAGCGGGGACGGGGTCGCAAACAGAGACGGCCTACCTACCACCCCCGCCCAAGATTGCCAGCATGGGTTCTGATAAACCCCCTCCCCTCTCCTCCTCCTCCTCCTCCTCCTCCTCTGCCTTAACATCGCCCTCAGCCGCTAGCTGGAAGCGTTGCAGCACTGGCGCGGGGAGACGTCAGCAGGCGGTGCTTAAGCTCATCAGCTTGGGCGACAGGAAGCACAGCGCCCCAGAGGTGAGGGACGCCATATTGCAGCAGACGGAGATGTGGCTGTCGCCGCTGCAGCTAGGACCAGGCATGGTCGTGTGCGATAACGGCCGTAACCTGGTGGCGGCTCTGGAGCTTGCCGAACTCAATCACGTACCATGCCTGGCCCACGTTTTTAATCTGGTAGTCCAAAAATTTCTAAAGACTTACCCCAACCTGGCAGAGCTACTGGTGAAAGTGCGGCGCTTGTGCGCTCACTTTCGGAAGTCAACTGTAGCTGCTGCTAGCTTAAAAAAACTCCAGCAACGCCTCCATTTGCCTGAACATCGGCTGTTGTGCGACCTGCCGACTCGCTGGAATTCCACCTATTCCATGTTGGCCAGGGTGTGTGAGCAGCAGAGAGCATTGATGGAGTACCAGATTATGAATCCACGCGTGCCTCCAACTCAGCTCCCTCAGTTTGCCAACCACGAGTGGCCATGGATGGCAGACATATGCGATGTACTGCGTATCTTTGAGGAGTCCACCAAGAAGGTCAGCAGCGAGGACGCTATAGTGAGCGTAACCATCCCGCTCCTATGCGTCCTTAAAGAATCCCTCATCGCAATAAGGGAGAACGCATTGCACGCAGAGGAGACGGGGGTAGGAGGAGACGCAACGGAGCTACACAGTCAGACCACACTTTTGTCTGCTTCACGGTGGCAGTTGCAGGAGGAGGAGGAGGATGAGGAGGAGGAGGACGACGTGGAGGTGGCTGTGGAAGAGGAGGAGGATGCTGGCGGCGAGGGTAGCAGTCAGGCTGTGTGCGTCCCATTGGTTCAGCGCGGATGGGGCGGAGAGGAGGCGGAAGAGGAAGAGGAGGAAATGGCAAGTGATCCTTCTGGTGGGGGCAGTGAGGTCATGCCTATTCAGAGTCTGGCACACATGGCTGACTTCATGCTGGGCTGCTTTTCCCGGGACACACGTGTTGTCCGGATAGTGGAGAACAAACTGTACTGGGTCTTCGCAATCCTGGACCCCCGGTATAAAGATAACGTCTCTCTCTTTTATTCCGGTAGAGGAGAGGACGAATCGATTGCTGGAATACCAGAGGGAACTCGTGCAGAACATGATGGAGATTTTCCCACCCACCATCGCTGGCGGCAGAGAGGAGAGGGTCTCCCAGAGTCCCACAACATCAATCAGGCCCACAGCCACCAGGGGAACACTCTCCAAGGTGTGGGACACGTTCATGGCACCCCCTCGTGCAACTTCCATCACTGCGGGGCCCGCTATCAGCAGGAGGGACAAGTATCGGCGGATGTTGCGGGAGTACCTGGCAGACCGTACCCCTGTCCTCCCCGATCCCTCGGCGTCCTACACTTACTGGGTCTCCAAGTTGGACACGTGGCTGGAACTGTCCCTGTACGCCTTGGAGGTGCTTGCCTGCCCTGCCGCCAGCGTGCTATCAGAAAGGGTGTTCAGCGCAGCCGGGGGCATTATAACCGATAAGCGCAGCCGCCTGTCAACCGACAGTGCCGACAGGCTGACGCTAATCAAAATGAACAGCAAGTGGATTGACCCGGACTTTGCTTCTCCAACAGTGGAAAGCAGCCAAAAGTGAAGTGCCATCTGTATGAAGTGCCATTTCCTCCTCCACCTCCTCCTCCTCCTCCTTAACCGCCGTAGAATTGCTCCGTAAATAAGAAAAATTTTATATATTTATGGCTCACCTCTTGGGCCTCCACAAAATTTTTAAGAGGTCTCACCTCTTGGGCCTCCACAAAATGTTTAAGAGGTCTCACCTCTTGGGCCTCCACAAAATGTTTAAGAGGTCTCACCTCTTGGGCCTCCACAAAATGTTTAAGAGGTCTCACCTCTTGGGCCTCCACAAAATGTTTAAGAGGTCTCACCTCTTGGGCCTCCACAAAATGTTTAAGAGGTCTCACCTCTTGGGCCTCCACAAAATGTTTAAGAGGTCTCACCTCTTGGGCCTCCACAAAATGTTTAAGAGGTCTCACCTCTTGGGCCTCCACAAAATTTTTAAAGAGGTCTCACCTCTTGGGCCTCCACACAAAATGTTTAAGAGGTCTCACCTCTTGGGCCTCCACAAAATGTTTAAGAGGTCTCACCTCACCTCTTGGGCCTCCACAAAATTTTTAACAGGTCTCACCTCTTGGGCCTCCACAAAATGTCTTAAGAGGTCTCACCTCTTGGGCCTCCACAAAA
>ONZH01019129.1:0-18448 GCA_900303285.1 Rhinella marina
GGGCAGAAGACATGCTGGTCTGGGCAACCTCCTCTACCTGATCTCCAGAGACATTCATATCAGAGGGTTCTAAAGTTGTCTTCTGTGCAGCTGATGGTATTTCAGTAGGGACAGAAGACATGCTGGTCTGGGCACCCTCGTCTACCTGGGCTCTTGCGACATTCACGTAATCAGTGGGTTCTAATGTTATCTTCTGTGCAGCTGATGGTATGTCAGTAGGGGCACTAGAGCTTTCACCCATACCTTTAGGAGCAGAAAAGTAGCTACTAATTTTAGCCATTTTTTTGACTCTTCAGTTCCTCTTCCCTCTTCTTTTTACGCTTCTGAGCACCACTCAGATGCTGATAGGTTGACATATTGAGGGATTTATGTGGCTTTTGCAACCTCTCTGTAACAATAAAGTACCAAATACAAATAGGTCTTATGTGAGATGTTTATGCAAAATGCCACCAACATAGCTTACTTTGCACTCCCCACATATTATTACATGTACATTTAAACTCTATGTAAGTTATCAGATAACTTTCTAGAACAGGGATCACCAACTTTCGTCACTCCAGCTGCTTGTGAAACTACAACTCCCAGCATGCAAGCTTACTTGGCTGTTCTTGTAAGGCTAGTTTCACACTAGCGGCAGCCCGGATCCGGCGGGTGAAGGGTCCCTCCAGATCTGGGCTGCTGCAGGTACATGTGTGGTGCCCTAACCGCGATCTTGAGAGGCAGCCAGAGCGAAAATACATGTTCAGGCCCCACATGTGTACCTGTGGTAGCCCGGATCAGGAGTGACCCTTCACCCACCGGATCTGGGCCTGTCGCTAGTGTAGAAGTAGCCTAACTCCCACAGAAGTGAAAGGAGGATTTTGGGAGTTGTGGTTTCAGAAGAGCTGCAGTGCCGGAGGTTGCTGATACCTGTCCTAGAATATGCCATTGTTTGCGTAAATATTAAGAATAACACTATATCCAACCATTGTCTTATACAAGGCATTTATCTCTCTGCACTATATTCTTCCACTCTTCTCCCTGATAAAATAAGAGTATGACTCACTAAGGCTACTTCACACTGGCGGCAGGCCTGATCCGGCAGTGAAGGGTGCTGCCGGATCAGGCCTGCCGCAGTGACATGTGTGGAGCCGGAACCGCGCTCCGGCCCCACACATGTCACACAGTACATACATATACATACACATAAACATACACACACATATAGACATACAAACACACATACATACTTACATGCTCCCCGGCAGGTCTTCGGAGCGTCAGGACGGCTCACACAGGTCACGATTCCCCACAGCGCCCTCCGGTTACCATTATGGTCACACCAGACGGATCCACCCCCATTGACTTGCATTGGGGGTCATTCCGGATCCGTCTTGGTGCGGATGCCTGGACCGGAGAGCAAACCGCAGCATGCTGCGGTTTGTTCTCCGGTCTGAAGACGGAACGGAATTTCTTCAGGAGCATTCCGTTGTCTTCAGTTCAGTTTTGTCCCCATTGACAATGAATGGGGACAAAACTGAAGCGTTTTATTCCGGTATTGAGCCCCTATGACGGAACTCAATACCGGAATTTTAAAACGCTAGTGTGAAAGTAGCCTAACCCCCATCCCCTCTATAGACCTGCTATCTGTAATCTGACCTCAATGTCTATTGTGTTTACAACAGTGAGAAAGGCATAAACTCTTTTTAGGGGAGAAGGTAAAAGCTCTGCTTACATTGTTCTCAGATAAGATATATCACAAACATTTTAAGATTTGTTTGCACCAGCCAAGTACAAGTTATAGGAAAAGTTACTGACCATAAAATGCTATATTTACACAGACGGATACAGTACTTGATTATTGAGAAATAATAACCTTCACAACAACCTTTGCACGCAGCACTCACAGACAGAGATCCTCTCCATGGTATGGGGAGGTGTGATCGCCATTTATATTGCTCATCCTCATACAGAATCATTATTTCTGGAGAGCAGGGAGCTAATAACATCAGCTGACAAGAAAGGAGGATTCTGGTGTCCACACGTACAAGTTTTTGCTGGATGACAAGGTGATCGGAAGCACCTTTAGGGCTTTTTCACACGAGCAGATCTTGTGCATGGAATACGCTGCGTGTAGAAGAGCCAAGCCCCGTTCAGGACAGAAGAGACACGGAGCTATAACATGACTGATAATGCTCCATGCCTTTCTGTGATCTTTTCACTACAAAATCGCAGTGAGATAAAGTTGTCAGTGTGATTTTGTAGTAAAAAGGTCACAGAGAGGCACAGAGCGTTATCAATAATGCTCCGTGTCTCTGCTGTCCTGAACGGGGCTTGGCTCTCTGTCACGTTGCAGATTCCACGCACAGGATCCGCTCGTGTGAAAGAGCCCTTAAATGCACAGTAACAAGGGCTGACCGTACTGATCTTCAAAGCCAAGATCCAAAATCAATTTGCTTTAAACTTTGTTATTGCCAAAGTATTGGGAGACTTCAGTCAATGACTTCGGTATTTGATTATTTAACTTAAAACAGATTTTAAACAGGTATCTGAAGTTGGCTTTAGAACCAAGGTACCAGTCAGTACTGAAGTCGATCCATTTTTAAAATCGGTTTAAAAAACATGCAAAGCACTGATTCTGCCCTAGGGCGTGCAGTCCTTTATTTTTGTCTCCTGCACAAATTTCCTATCCTTGCCCATGGAACCGCCATCCGGACATACTGGCATGTAATGCACTCTGTTTCATTTCCATTTTTTGCCAGGCCCACTGTAGTGAATGGTTATACATATGGGCCTAAAAAAAAAAAGAATTAACCTGGGGGAAAAATTCTATTGTGTGCAGAGGTGTGCAAGCATCATAGACGCCTGTACAGGCAGTTTTACTCCCTAAAAAATGACTGATGCGTATGACTACGCACAATCATTTTAATGCCATTCATGAGCGCACTGAGTGCTGTGAACGGCAGAGGCAGCGCAGCTATCCAATAACAGAGCTCCATACAGGACAGAGCTTTGTTATTAGGGAGGAGGCTGCTGATTGGCCGGTATCAGGTGACTGCCGCGCCATTGGCTGCCCCTGTCACATCCCTCTTCTCCCGCGCTGAATGCAGCAGCAGCTTGCTTTTTAGTTATAAAAATGGGGAGCGCGCGCCACCCTCGCGTCATTGCCAGTTGTGGATAAAGTAACAGGGACAGCATGGGAACGGAGCCTCTGCTGTGCAAAGACCATTCACCCAGGTGACACCAGAAGTCCCTGCATGCCCTGCTTCTACAGGTATCTGCTGCTGGGAGCTAGTGTGGAGGTTTATCAATGGAAAACTAATAACCAAGAGGCTAAACATAACCCTGTTTCTGACCCTTATGTTAAAACATAACTTTCCTTTGATTGCTCTAATACCTAAAGGAAAAAAAAGATTTTTTAAAACCTGCTATTTCTCTAGATTACCTTATGTTTATAGTAGTGTTAATAGAGGTTCAAAGGTCTATTAAAGCAGGTACCCTACTTTTATAAACCCTTGAGCCTCTATTAACACTACTATAAACTAGAGAAATAGCAGGTTTTAAAAAATCTTTTTTTTCCTTTTGGTATTAGAGCAATCAAAGGAAAGTTATGTTTTAACATAAGGGTCAGAAACAGGGTTATGTTTAGCCTCTTGGTTATTAGTTTTTCCATGTAAGTACCCTGGACCAGAGGTCTAGTATCCCGTAAGGTTTATGTATGGAGTGCACTGTCCAGAGATCGCAGAGAGGACTATACAGTACACCATACTGTGTAACAGTCCGATATATTGTGTATATAAGACTATAAGACTGTCCTATAACTGCCTCCTGTGCATTCGTCCCACACGCCAGCCACTGCCACTATGCCAACCACTGTCGCCAAGCCACCCACTGCTCCCCGCCACAACGACCAGACATCTCTGTTCAATCCTTATTGCATTGAGTTTTGCACAATCTACTGCTCTTATCCCTACGTGACAGATTTGGCGCTTAAAGAAAGGTAGGGATTCAGTCTTCTGAGAGAAAATTTAAAATGGTCAAAATTTGCTATTTCTGCATGGAAGACATTATAGAGGAGACTGGTAATGGTTTCCCTGCAGAAATAGCAACATCTTAATGTTATATAGGCCTACTTATTATTTATATGAGTAACTGCAATTTTCGTACTCCTGGGCTAAAAATACTCTTCAAAAATGGTCAGAGGAGTATTTTTGCTCTTCCAGAAAAAATATAGCACGACCTCTGATTGTGTGCATGAGCTCTAATGTTGATGTCCTATCCAGATCAGTTATCAGTTTCACAAAAGCAGATCATTTCCTTAAAGGGGTTTTCATTTTTTTTTCTTTTGATGACCCATTCTCAAAATAGGTCATCCTACCGATCAGCTGTTTGAAGAGAAAGCAGCAGTCATACAAGCACTGCCTTATCCTCATTGTTTGCCTGCTTGCCCTCACAACTGCATTCACTTCAATGGGACAGCTCCTTTTTGTCCAAGTGAATAGTAGGGTAATGTCCCATTGAAGTGAATGGGAATGCCATAGTTACAATTACACTACGCTTCACTGCAGTGGGTAAGCAGGTTAACAATGATTAGAAGGCAGCACTTGTATGAGTGCTGCCTTCACTTCAAACAGCTGAACGGTCGCCCCCTCCCCCCACCGATCTGGATACGTCATGAATAGAAAAAAAAAAGACAAAGCCTTTAAGGAGATTCTCAGTAGTCTGCTGCTGCCCTTCTCCAACACCCTGCACATTCCAAGTCCCACTCAGTGTGGTTTGGTGGCCAGTGCCAGATGCCACGGAAGTCCATCCTTCTCCTCCTCTACTTTTACTTTGATGTAGAGGCTGAGAAGGAGACACTCGGGTCCACAGCACTGAAGCCAGCCGTACTCACCCTTTTTGGGATCTTTCTCACTGGACTGCAGTCTTCACTGATGTGCTTTTCTCCTCTTCAAGTTCTGCCGACGCACTGCTCCAAGCAATGAAATCTAGAAGGGAGAAAAAAAATCTTTGTAATATACTATTAGCCCAAGAGGTAGAAAAGTAAGGCGAGGTACAGGGTGAGGGTGAGGGAACAGCCCGCTGGATCTGTGCTGCCGCAGGTGCACGTGTGGGGCCGAAACTATACTGTACTGTGACATCACTGTGTTTATTATTAGTGTTGAGCGAGCTGCTGGACGGGAAGAATCACTACAAAGTAGAAGCCTGAGGAGGTAAGTGGTCTGAGTTTGTTTGTTTGTTTTCTATTTTTCAGGATCGTGAATGCTGAGGACTACGTCGGATTTGGTGGATTACGTCGGACCAGCTTTTTTTATTTTTTAAATAAAATGGTCAAACAGGGGTCTGGGGGAGTATTTATTTCAATAAACTATTTTATAAGTGTGTGTGTTTTTTTTTACAACATTGCAGTTTTAGTAATCAAGGCTATCTACAGACGGCCCTGATTACTAATACTGGGCTTAGTGCTGGCCGGTATGGCCAGCACTAACCCCAACATCTATTACCCCAGCAACCACCGCCACCAGGGGTGTCGGGAAGAGCCGGGTACCCGCAGGACCGGACCTTCTAAATTGAGGGTCCAGTTCTGTGGCGGCTGCAGGCTGGTACCATTAGGCTGGGAAGGGCCAATAACTGTGTCCCTTCCCACCCTGGTAGTTCCAGGCTGCCGCTGCTGGTTGTATCTGGCTGGAGAAGGAAAAAAGGGGGGACTCCACGCCATTTTTTTAAAATTATTAAATTATTTTTGAAAAAAAAATTGCGTGGGGTCCCCCTCTTTTTTTCTTCTCTAGCCAGATACAACCAGCAGCGGCAGCCTGGCACTACCAGGGTGGGAAGGGACACGGGTTATTGGCCCTTCCCAGGCCTAATGGTACCAGCCTGCAGCCGCCCCAGGACTGGACCCTCAATTTAGAAGGTCCGGTCCTGCGGGTACCCTGCTCTTCCCGACACCCCTGGTGGCGGTGGGTGCCGGGGTAATAGATGTTGGGGTTAGTGCTGGCCATACCGACAAGAACTAAGCCCAGTATTAGTAATCAGGGCCGTCTGTAGATAGCTGTAATTACTAAAACTGCAATGTTGTAAAAAAAAAAAACACACACACACTTATAAAATAGTTTATTGAAATAAATACTCCCCCAGACCCGTTTGACCATTTTATTTAGAAAATAAAAAAGCTGGTCCGACGTAATCCACCGAATCCGACGTAGTTCCTCTGCATTCACGAGCCTGAAAAATAGAAAACAAACAAAAAAAAACAAACAAACACAGACCACTTACCTCCTCAGGCTTCTTCTTTGTAGTGATTCCTCCCGTCCAGTAGCTCGCTCAACACTAATAATAAACACAGTGATGTCACAGTACAGGGATAATAAATACAGTGATGTCACAGTACAGGGATAATAAATACAGTGATGTCACAGTACAGGGATAATAAACACAGTGATGTCACCGTACAGGGATAATTAACACAGTGATGTCACAGTACAGGGATAATTAACACAGTGATGTCACAGTACAGGGATAATTAACACAGTGATGTCACAGTAAAGGGATAATAAACACAGTGATGTCACAGTACAGGGATAATAAACACAGTGATGTCACAATACAGGGATAATAAACACAGTGATGTCACCGTACAGGGATAATGTACACAGTGATGTCTCATAATCATACATTTTAGTAATGTATGAAGCTGTGCGCTCCCATGCAAACAAGGGCTGTGGGGGAGGGGTGCAAACAAGGCCTTGGGGGGGGGCGGTTGCAGATAAGGACCAGGGGCTGGACTGAAAAGGGCCAGGGTGGTGCACAGATAAGGGGCAAGGACACAAGCAAGGTCTGGAGGGGGGTGCCCAGATAAAGGCCAGGGTGTCACACACAGGGGACAAGGGCCAAAAAGGCGCAAAGGCTGGGGGAGGGAGTGGGGCACAGAAGTGAAGTGAATGGGAATGCCATAGTTACAATTACACTGCGCTTCACTGCAGTGGGTAAGCAGGTTAACAATGATTAGAAGGCAGCACTTGTATGAGTGCTGCCTTCACTTCAAACAGCTGAACGGTCGCCCCCTCCCCCCACCGATCTGGATACGTCATGAATAGAAAAAAAAAAGACAAAGCCTTTAAGGAGATTCTCAGTAGTCTGCTGCTGCCCTTCTCCAACACCCTGCACATTCCAAGTCCCACTCAGTGTGGTTTGGTGGCCAGTGCCAGATGCCACGGAAGTCCATCCTTCTCCTCCTCTACTTTTACTTTGATGTAGAGGCTGAGAAGGAGACACTCGGGTCCACAGCACTGAAGCCAGCCGTACTCACCCTTTTTGGGATCTTTCTCACTGGACTGCAGTCTTCACTGACGTGCTTTTCTCCTCTTCAAGTTCTGCCGACGCACTGCTCCAAGCAATGAAATCTAGAAGGGAGAAAAAAAATCTTTGTAATATACTATTAGCCCAAGAGGTAGAAAAAGTAAGGCGAGGGTACAGGGTGAGGGTGAGGGAACAGCCCGCTGGATCTGTGCTGCCGCAGGTGCACGTGTGGGGCCGGAACTATACTGTACTGTGACATCACTGTGTTTATTATTAGTGTTGAGCGAGCTGCTGGACGGGAAGAATCACTACAAAGTAGAAGCCTGAGGAGGTAAGTGGTCTGAGTTTGTTTGTTTGTTTTCTATTTTTCAGGATCGTGAATGCTGAGGACTACGTCGGATTCGGTGGATTACGTCGGACCAGCTTTTTTTATTTTTTAAATAAAATGGTCAAACAGGGGTCTGGGGGAGTATTTATTTCAATAAATTATTTTATAAGTGTGTGTGTTTTTTTTACAACATTGCAGTTTTAGTAATCAAGGCTATCTACAGATGGCCCTGATTACTAATACTGGGCTTAGTGCTGGCCGGTATGGCCAGCACTAACCCCAACATCTGTTACCCCAGCACCCACCGCCACCAGGGGTGTCGGGAAGAGCCGGGTACCCGCAGGACCGGACCTTCTAAATTGAGGGTCCAGTTCTGGGGCGGCTGCAGGCTGGTACCATTAGGCTGGGAAGGGCCAATAACTGTGTCCCTTCCCACCCTGGCAGTTCCAGGCTGCCGCTGCTGGTTGTATCTGGCTGGAGAAGGAAAAAAGGGGGGACTCCACGCCATTTTTTAAAAAATTATTAAATTATTTTTGAAAAAAAATTTGCGTGGGGTCCCCCTCTTTTTTTTCTTCTCCAGCCAGATACAACCAGCAGCGGCAGCCTGGCACTACCAGGGTGGGAAGGGACACGGTTATTGGCCCTTCCCAGCCTAATGGTACCAGCCTGCAGCCGCCCCAGGACCGGACCCTCAATTTAGAAGGTCCGGTCCTGCGGGTACCCTGCTCTTCCCGACACCCCTGGTGGCGGTGGGTGCCGGGGTAATAGATGTTGGGGTTAGTGCTGGCCATACCGACAAGAACTAAGCCCAGTATTAGTAATCAGGGCCGTCTGTAGATAGCTGTAATTACTAAAACTGCAATGTTGTAAAAAAAAAACACACACACACTTATAAAATAGTTTATTGAAATAAATACTCCCCCAGACCCCTGTTTGACCATTTTATTTAAAAAATAAAAAAGCTGGTCCGACGTAATCCACCGAATCCGACGTAGTCCTCTGCATTCACGACCCTGAAAAATAGAAAAAAAAAAAAAAAAACAAACAAACACAGACCACTTACCTCCTCAGGCTTCTTCTTTGTAGTGATTCCTCCCGTCCAGTAGCTCACTCAACACTAATAATAAACACAGTGATGTCACAGTACAGGGATAATAAATACAGTGATGTCACAGTACAGGGATAATAAATACAGTGATGTCACAGTACAGGGATAATAAACACAGTGATGTCACCGTACAGAGATAATAAACACAGTGATGTCATAGTACAGGGATAATTAACACAGTGATGTCATAGTACAGGGATAATTAACACAGTGATGTCACAGTACAGGGATAATTAACACAGTGATGTCACAGTACAGGGATAATAAACACAGTGATGTCACAGTACAGGGATAATAAACACAGTGATGTCACAGTATAGGGATAATAAATAGAGTGATGTCACCGTACTGGGATAATGTACACAGTGATGTCTCATAATCATACATTTTAGTAATGTATGAAGCTGTGCGCTCCCATGCAAACAAGGGCTGTGGGGGAGGGGTGCAAACAAGGCCTTGGGGGGGGGGTTGCAGATAAGGACCAGGGGCTGGACTGAAAAGGGCCAGGGTGGTGCACAGATAAGGGGCAAGGACACAAGCAAGGTCTGGAGGGGGGTGCACAGATAAGGGCCAGGGTGTCACACACAGGGGACAAGGGCCAAAAAGGCGCAAAGGCCGGTGGAGGGAGTGGGGCACAGATAAGGGCCAAGGGGCGCAGACCAGGAAGAGGGGTACGCAGTTAAGGGCCCAGGGGCGCAGACAGGGGCCAGGTAGGCACAGGCCAAGGCCAGGGGGGCACAGATAACGGTCATGGGCTGCACTGAAAGGGCCAGGGTGGCGCACACATGGGCCAAGGGGGCACAGACAAAGACCAGAGAAGCACAGAAAAAGGGGGCACAGATAAGGGCTGGGGGAAGGGGCCGCAGACAAGGGCCAGGGTGGCGCACACAGGAACCAAGGTGGGCGGGCAGAGACAAGGGGCAGAGAGGCGCAGACAAAGGCACTGGGGCAAACAGGGGCCATGGAGGCAGATCGTGGGGGGAAGGGGGGGGTGGTTAGTTGCTCCATCTCCACCATCAGTATATTCATATATTCCTTGGTGGCCCCCAAGCCCCTAAAGATGGGGGTCTTGGGTCCATAGGCCTGGGCCATGGGGGGCATAGGTGCGCAGATAAGGTCCAGACTCCAGGGGCTGCACTGGCAGGGAGGCACAGGGAGGCACACAGGAGTCAGGGGCTGTGCCGACAAGGGCGAGGGCCAGGGGGGCACAGGCAGCTGGCACACACAGACATTGACATACCTAATAATAGTCCAGACAGACTCCAGTCCTCACTGTGCTGGCTCCTGTGCTGCCGTGCTGCTCCTCATCCCTGGCACGCTCTATCTCCAACTGCCGCAGCAGTCCCTCCTCCTGTGTTTTGGGATGGAACTTTGAGGGCGGGCCTATTGCGCGCTGCGTGCATTCGCAGTCTGTAAGTTTATTATTTACGCTTGCCGGGCGGGCAGACTTGCGGACCGGGGGGGGGGAGGGTGGATATTGTGTGTGTGTGGGGGGGGTTTGCTATCTGCCGGCCGGGATAAAGTGATAAAGTGTGACTGTGTGATGGCCGGGCGCAGGCCACCAATGTCACAGTACTGTATGAGGGGGCCCGGCCAATAAAACCACTGTCAAGCTGCCGGGGCTGGGCCCCTTGTCAGCCCGGGCCCGAAGCAGCTGCTTCCCCTGCTTCCCCTGTAGTTACGCCACTGGTGCAAACCTTGTGGCATCATACTTAAGATGACTGGAGTCTGTAATCACTGCCAAAGGTGACTTCAAATAAGTCTGGAATAAAAGGGCCTGAATACCTGTATCGATGCAAGATTTTAGTTTTTCCTTTTCAATAAATCAGAAAAGATTTCGGACATTCTGTTTTCATGTTCTCATTATGGTGCACTGAGTAAAGAATGATGGGGATAAACTTGATTTCTTTTTATTTTAGCTCAAGGCTGCAACATAACAAAATGTGAAAAAGTGGGAGTGCCCTAAGACTTTCCAAATGTACTGTATATAGAGGTTAAATTTGTCATTGTAATCCTGCTTGTGATGATAATGGGATGGCTACTCTACAGAACATGGTCTCAACATATTACTAGGCTTAGTGGCCAGTGCTAACACTACGCAATTTTTGTTATATTTTTAAATAGATAAAGTTGCATGGGAAATTAAAACAAAAATTAACAAAAATTCTAAAAATATATTTAACATAAAAATGTGATTAAAATAATATATCTTTCCCTTTACAATTGATTGAAAATCACGTAACAAGCAGCATCATGGGATTTTGAAGGTAAAGAACAGAAAGAATCAGTATGTTACCATAGAGGGTCTGTAGTCTAAATCAAAATTTCCTTTGTATGGCCTTATGTAGTTCCATAGTCTAGGATACTGCATTTCTGCATAAAAATTTATGCAAGAAAGCTGAAGACTATTCTAATACAAGTTTTTAAAGATCATATTTTTTCTATATTCCTGCAAGAGATAAGACTTGAGAAAGAAGCAACCACCTTTTAGATATTCAATAAAGAAAAGCTTGAGACTCCTGGAAAATGCAGGCTAATAACATTATCTGCAGTCCAAGATTTTATAAAACTGGATTGCAAACAAAACTGTGTTTTATACAATTCCTTGGCAACTTCTTCATCCCCTTGTATCCACAAATACCCACTGCTGTATCTTTTTCTCATCTACAACTAAGTTATTGTGAGACTAATGAAAATCGTCCAGCTGTGCTGGAAAATCCAAATATAATGGCACTATAGAATACCATAGGTTCTAAAAATAATGCCTATTATAGGCATGGTCATGACTGTGCCTTCAATAAAACGACAATTTTTATCAGTTTATCTGATCTGTTCTGTTCTGCTTCACAACAACTGAATAAAATAAAACCAATATAAACAATTGAACATCTATTGCTGAAATTTACTGGCGATGAGAAGTAAAGCTGGCCATATTGATGTTAGCAAACAAAACAGTTTCAACAGACCTGGCTGACCATTCAATGTGTATGGAGGCATCTTAATTCACTTTGATGGCAGATATAAGGGGAAATCTGGATGGGACAATAGGTTTTTAATGTAGCAGATATTTTTGTTCTTTGAGATATAGGCTGCCACTTGAGAGAGGTATCTTGTAGTGAGTTATTTTTCTCTTCCCCCTCAGAACACATGCATGTAGACCTAAAAGTTAGCTGCTAGCAGAAATATTGCTCAGTCAACAGGTATCTCATGTCCTTGGCCAGACATAGTACTGTAAGTCACATGAATCAAATATATTCAAAAATAAAAAAAGCTATTCCAGTAGGGACATCCACTGATCATGAGAACAGAGACCCTGTTCACCCTGGAGAGCCTTGGAATGAGTGGAGGTACAAGTTGGGGATGATGGCAGCCACTCCATTCATCTCCATGGGAGTTCCAAAGACAGCTGAGTACAGCTTTTATCTATTTTTAGAACTCCCATAGAGATGAATGGAGTGACATCACACATGTCCCATTTGCCATTCCATTCATTTTAGGGTTCTCCGAGGGGTATGGTGTATTCGTTCTCGTGATTATTGGATTTTCCAGCGGTAGGGTCCATACCCATCTAATAGATATACCCTAACCTGTGAATAACTTGACACAACCAGAAACCCCTTTAACATATTAAATTCTTGAATTAATTAATTAGGACCTAAATTCCCCTTTCTGTTCAGTAATATCCTTCAAACTAAACTTAGTATCAAACATTTCAGAAAAGCGGAGATGCTTTCCAACAACTATACTTCCCTCCAGTGCCAAAGAGTGTTTTCAAGTTTAATGTGCCTAATAGAGAAATTGTAATCTAAAATACTAATTCCTGTTATTGGTGGGAAAATATTATACTGTGTTGTACTGCATTTGTTTTTAGACCCAATCATGTCAACTCAGCAATACAAGGTGACACCATTGGGGATTTATGCAAAATTCAAGCATACTTAACCAGCATGGCTACCATAGCATTCTGCAGCGACCTTTACAGTACCTCAGACCTGGGAGTGTCTGCAATTATTTTATATGTATTGTAATGTTATTTTATGTTCTGCAGTGCATTCCTTCAAGGGGAGGTACGGTTGGCAGGAACAGGGCTAACCACCCTGTTCCTCTCCTCTTGGTAGGAGTGGGCTGGCATTATTCCTGCCAGGAGGAGGAGTTTCAGAGTAGAGAGAGAAGAGGAAGGAGGCTCATGCTTTAGCCCCTTCTTCATGATATCTTATCTAGTTCTGCTGTGAGACCATTACTTCAAGAAGATTGCCAGAGTCAAGATACAGCATTCCCAAAAGCTGCAGTGGTTAAAGTCAGCAAAATGACCAGCAAGATTCAGCTTTACAGACCTTTTCCACCAGTGAGGGAAAACAGGTCAGACACCCATCACCTAGAATAACCACCAGGCCATGCTAATTTTAAGCTTGAATCAAACATTGGATACAAATCTGCATAAGTGCCTGCAAGTACCATTAATTACCACATAACCAGCCATCTTACCTCCTCATCTAATGCCAGAAACTACAATTTGTACTTAAAAATGCTTTATGTGCCACAAGTTATATTCTTCACAAAGTAAAGAAAGACTTTTACATGTTTACTTTTGGCCGTCTGATTTTTCAAACCCATATTCCACTACACCTATCTCCAGGGAGCAACAGCCTGACAGATAAAACTGTGGTACAACAACAACACTACAATGACAATGGCTCTTCAGGGGCACATGCCAACTGATCAGGTTTGCAATTAGTGGGACCATTATTTGTTTTTCAACAAGACAATGACCCCAAACACATTTCCAGGCTATATTATTATTATTATTATTATTATTATTATTATTATACATGTACGGCGCAGCAGGACGTGACTTACCTCCCAGCGCCATACATATACGGCGCTGATCGGGCAGGTGCAGGAGCTGCGCCCGCCCGATCAGCGGCGGGGGTCCGGCTGTGCCCAGGTGCCGGACCCCTGGGGAATGCGCCAGCATTGGTGAAAACACCGATGCCGGCGCATTAACCCTTCATGTGCCACGGCCATTTTCCCCCCAATAAAGTAAAAAAAAAAATTAAAAAAAAGAAAAAAAAAAGAAAAAGTAGGCATATTAGGTATCGCCGCGTCTGTATCGACCAGCTCTATAAAAATATCACATAATCCATCCTGCCAGGTGAACACAGTAAAAAATAAAATAAAAAATAAAAACTATGCCAAAATAGCCATTTTTTCCCTCTTCCCTCACAAAAAGTGTAATAGCAGGCGATCAAAAAGGCATATTTATCCCAAAATGGTACCAATCAAACCGTCATATTGTCCTGCAAAAATGATACGCTACCCGAGACAATCTCCCAAAAAATAAAAAAATATGGCTCTCAGGAAATGACAACACAAAAAAAAAGATTTTATTCTTTTCAAAAATAAATCTAATGTGTAAAATTTAATAAAAATAAAAATGGTAGACATATTGGGTATCGCTGTGTCCGCAACAACCTGCTCTATAAAAATATCACATGATTTTCCCCCTCAGGTGAATGTTGTAAAAATATTTTTTTTTAAAAACTATGCCAAAACAGCTATTTTTTTCACCTTGACTCACAAAAAGTGTAATACCAAGCAATAAAAAAGTGTTATTTACTCCAAAATGGTACCAATAAAAATGTCACCTCATCCTGCAAAAAATGAGCCCCCACATAAGACAATAACTCAAAAAATAAAATTCAATGGCTCCCGCAAACCAATCCATCAAAAGCTGTTCTGCAAAATCCTTCCATTTTGAGTCCTGCCATGTGCCCACACAGCAGTTTACCACCACATATGGGGTGTTGCCGCATTCAGGAGAAAATGGGTAACAAAATATGGGGTGCTTTTCTCCTGTTACCCCTTATGAAAATAAAAAAATTGGAGCTAAAGCAACATTTTATTGGAAGAAATGAAACTTTTCATTTTCACAGCCAAGTGTTTCCAAATTCCATAAATAGCATAAAAGGGGTCAAAGTGTCCAGTACCCCCCTTAATATATTCTTTGAAGGGTGTAGTTTCCAAAATGGGGTCACTTTATGAGGATTTCCAATGTAGGGGTACGTCAGGGTCTCTCAATTACAAAATGGTGCCTAAAAATCATTGTAGCAAAATCTGCCACTAAAATCCGTATGGCGCGCCTTTCCTTCTGACCACTGCCACAAACCCATAGAGACGTTTACCACCACATATGGGGTATTTCTGTAAACTGCAGAATCAGAGCAATGTATATTGAGGTTTAGTTTGCTGTTAACCCTTGCTGTGTTGCAAGAAAAAAATTATTAACATGAATAATCTACCAAAAAAGTGAAATTTTGAAATTTCACCTCCATTTTCCTTTAATTCTTGCGGAACACCTCAAGTGTTAACAAAGTTTGTAACAGCAGTTTTTTATAATTTGAGGAGTGTAGTTTCTAAAATGGGGTAATTTATGGGGGCTTTCATTATGTAAGCCCCTCATAATCACTTTATATCTGAATTGGTGCTTAAAAAAATGGTTTTGGAAATTTTGGTGAAAATTTGAAAAATGGCTTCTAAACTTCTAAGCCCTCTAACGTCCTAAAAAAGTAAAATGACATTTATAAAATGATGCCAACATAAAGTAGACATATGGGGAATGTAAAATAACAACTATTTTTGAAGGTATTACTATTTATTTTAAACGTAGAGAAATTGAAATTTGGAAATTTGCTAATTTTTCCAAATTTTTGGCAAATTTGGTATTTTTTTATAAATCAAAATGAAATATTTTGCCACAAATGTACTACTGTCGTGAAACACAGTATGTGATGAAAAAACAATCTCAGAATGGCCTGGATAAGTAAAAGCGTTCCAAAGTTATTACCACATAAAGTGACACATGTCAGATTTGCAAAAAATGGCCTGGGCAGGAAGGTGAAAACAGGCTCGGGGTTGAAGGGGTTAAAGCGCCATTCATTCCATGGCATTGTACATATGATAAGGGTTAAACATACATAATACAGACAATTGCACTAAGCATGAACAAGACGAGTTACTGACTGGTACAGAAGGAGAGAGGGTTTTCAGGTTTCTTTTGAACGTTTCCACTGTAGGTGACAGTCTGATATGTTTAGGTAGAGAGTTCCAGAGTATGGGGGATGCACAGAAGAAATCTTGGAAGCAGTTGTGGGAAGAGGTGATAAGAGGAGAGAAGGAGGTCTTGTGAGGATCGGAGATTACATGTGGGGATGTATCGGGAAAAGAGCTCAGAGATGTATGGAGGAGACAGGTTGTGGACGGCTTTATATGTATTTGTTAGAATTTTGAACTGAATTAGCTGGGCAACGGGGAGCCAGTGAAGGGATTGGCAGAGGGGAGAAGCAGAGGAGTAACGGGGGGAGAGATGGATTAGTCGAGCAGCACAGTTGAGGATAGATTGGAGGGGGTTGAGAGTGCTAGATGGAATGCCACTATTTGACCAAGAAGGAGAGAGATGGAGTGCTTTGTCCCCCACAATTGTTCAACCTTTTAGATGGTTTGGGAACAGTTGGACTGCTAAGAGAAGGAAAAGCAGCCAACAAGGGCTCAGTACCTCTGGAAACTCCTTCAAGACTATCAGAAAACTATTCCTCATGAAGCTGTCTAAGAAAATGCAAAAGAGTATGCAAATCTGTCATCAAAGCAAAAGGGGGCACTTTGAAGAATGTAAAATATACAAAATATTCTTTAATATTTTCCATGTCAATATGAATCTAAAATGTAGAAAATACAATAAAAAAAGAAGGTGTGTCCAAACTTTTGACTTGTAGCATGTACAGTAATATACATATGATTCAAGTAATATCAAGTACCATTGCCTTATTCTGTCTACTAAAACCAATTATTTCAAGAGAGAGAGAAATAAATCCACAACAAAATCAGCAGCAATTTTCATCCACAGCTGTGCTCACAATTGTGTCAGCTGCCATGCTGACATATTCAACATTGTTGCTTGTTGATTGACTGCACAGAGCTTACATTGGCGGTTTACAGTGTTTTTTTTTTTTAAATTGCAGTCACTACACTCAGTGGCCAACAATCGCGAGCATCTTTTTCTTCCCCAATGCTTGGTATTGCAGCTCAGCTCCATTTGCTGAAACACTGCAGCCTCTTCTTTCTTTCGATAGGCCATAAACAGTTTAGTCCTGGAAATCTGGACCCTATCTTACAATGCAGTGCAGAAGAGAACATTATACTACAGTATTTCAGTGGACAGGTTTGTGTCTGTCAGCAAGCTGTTGCTGTCTTGAAGAAGTATTCACATTTTTTCGTTACAGCCACAAATTTAAATGTATTTTATTGGCTTTTATGTGATAGATTAACACAAAGTGGAAATTATGTGTGAAGTGAAAAGAAAATTATACATGGTTTTCAAAATTAATAGAGATGAGCGAATAGTGAAATATTCGAAAGTTCGAAATTCGATTCGAATAGACCGCGAAATTCGACTATTCGACCGAATATCGAATCCCATTAAAGTCTATGGGAAAAAAATGCTCGCCACTTGGAAATCTCAATTCGACCACTTGGAGGTCACCAAGTCCACCCTGAAACCTCAGAAAAGGATGCCAACACTGCTGGAATGCAACTGGGACAGCAGGGGAAGCATGTCTGGGTGCATATAACGCGCCCAAGTCGCACTATTACGCCACTATCACAGCCTCTCAACAATACACTCCAAAGACAATGTAACCTCTCTGTAAAGTGAGACCATACAAGGAAACCTTCTTTCCTCTACATTGCCATGGACCCCAAGCCAAACTAGACAAAAAAGAAGATAAAATTCTGCACCCCTTAAAATCACGTTGCCTATGACAACCACAGATGGCATAGGCAAAGGGGAAAGCAAATAGACCCACCCCTAATTGTCATTGTGTGTGTGTGTGAGATGTGGTCAGACATGTCTTCTTTAAAATGTAAAAACAACTCAAACACATGCAGAAGCCTTAAAATGCCCAAATTGTTGGCGCTTGAGATGTCAGTGACCCGACCTGGCCCAGTGTCATGTCTAGCAGGTAAAGCAGTGGGGATGTTGAGGGATGCGTAGGACCGCAAAAGGCAGGAAGAGGCCGTGGGCTGGCCAGAGGCTCATGGAGAAGGCAGGCTAGAGCCCGCAGGGCCGCATCTCTTCCCTATAACAGGCCCCCACACAAAGCTCTCCCATCGAGGGCTCTTAGGTCCTTGTTGTGAAAATATTTTAATGAGTGCGCAAAGTTAGCTTGAGGTGAGCCCTCGAAAAAATTATATGGAGGCCCAAGAGGTGAGCCCTCTAAAAAATTAAGTGGAGGCCCAAGAGGTGAGCCCTCGAAAAAATTAAGTGGAGGCCAAAGAGGTGAGACCTCTTAAAAATTGTATTAAGGCCCAAGAGGTGAGCCATAATAAAAATTGTTTGTAGGCCCAAGAGGTGAGACCTCTTAAAAATTGTTTGTAGGCACAAGAGGTGAGGCATGAGAAAAATTGTTTGTAGGCCCAAGAGGTGAGCCATGAGAAAAATTGTTTGTAGGCCCAAGAGGTGAGCCATGATAAAAATTGTTTGTAGGCCCAAGAGGTGAGACCTCTTAAAAATTATGTGGAGGCCCAAGAGGTGAGACCTCTTAAAAATTATGTGGAGGCCCAAGAGCTGAGACCTCTTCAAAATTATGTGGAGGCCCAAGAGGTGATACCTCTTAAAAATTGTTTGTAGGCCCAAGAGGTGAGCCATGATAAAAATTGTTTGTAGGCCCAAGAGGTGAGCC
>ONZH01019130.1:0-53130 GCA_900303285.1 Rhinella marina
CTCTTCCCCTTTGTTTGTGTGCCACTGCGGTCCAGACCTCCAGCCAGACACCTCCACATCTGCCTCTGCCTCGGCTTACTTTGGCCTTCTCCTTCAGCCTGCCCTTCCCCCGCCTCTTCGCCTGCACCTTCACACTCTCGTCCCCATCAACTGTCATCTCGCAGGCGTTCAACGCAGGCGGAAGTACGCCTCGATCACCCAAGCCTTAAACTGCCACATCTCCAAACTGCAGGCCCCTGGAGATGTTGCCGTTTAGGCTTGTGGAGACGCAGGCCTTCCGTGACCTGATGGCGGCTGCCGCACCTCCGCTATTCCGTCCCCAGCCGCCAACTACTTTTCCCGGAGTGGCCGTCCCCGCCCTGCACCAGCACGTGTCGCGTAACATCAGGCGGGCCCTGAGGTACGCAGTAAGCGCAAAGGTCCCACTTGACCACCGACTCGTGGACAAGCGCTTGCGGCCAGGGACGCTACATCCTTTGACGGCACACTGGGTGAATGTAGTCGGAAGCGGGGACGGGGTCGCAACAGAGACGGCCTACCTACCCACCCCCGCCCAAGATTGCCAGCATGGGTTCTGATAAACCCCACTCCTCCTCCTCCCTCCTCCTCTGCCTTAACATCACCTCAGCCGCTAGCTGGAAGCGTTGCAGCACTGGCGCGGGGAGACGTCAGCAGGCGGTGCTTAAGCTCATCAGCTTGGGCGACAGGAAGCACAGCGCCCCAGAGGTGAGGGACGCCATATTGCAGCAGACGGAGATGTGGCTGTCGCCGCTGCAGCTAGGACCAGGCATGGTCCGTGTGCGATAACGGCCGTAACCTGGTGGCGGCTCTGGAGCTTGCCGAACTCAATCACGTACCATGCCCTGGCCCCACGTTTTTAATCTGGTAGTCCAAAAATTTCTAAAGACTTACCCCAACCTGGCAGAGCTACTGGTGAAAGTGCGGCGCTTGTGCGCTCACTTTCGGAAGTCAACTGTAGCTGCTGCTAGCTTAAAAAACTCCAGCAACGCCTCCATTTGCCTAACATCGGCTGTTGTGCGAGCCTGCCGACTCGCTGGAATTCCACCTATTCCATGTTGGCCAGGGTGTGTGAGCAGCAGAGAGCATTGATGGAGTACCAGATTATGAATCCACGCGTGCCTCCAACTCAGCTCCCTCAGTTTGCCAACCACCGAGTGGCCATGGATGGCAGACATATGCGATGTACTGCGTATCTTTGAGGAGTCCACCAAGAAGGTCAGCAGCGAGGACGCTATAGTGAGCGTAACCATCCCGCTCCTATGCGTCCTTAAAGAATCGCTCATCGCAATAAGGGAGAACGCATTGCACGCAGAGGAGACGGGGGTAGGAGGAGACGCAACGGAGCTACACAGTCAGACCACACTTTTGTCTGCTTCACGGTGGCAGTTGCAGGAGGAGGAGGATGAGGAGGAGGACGACGTGGAGGTGGCTGTGGAAGAGGAGGAGGATGCTGGCGGCGAGGGTAGCAGTCAGGCTGTGTGCGTCCCATTGGTTCAGCGCGGATGGGGCGGAGAGGAGGCGGAAGAGGAAGAGGAGGAAATGGCAAGTGATCCTTCTGGTGGGGGCAGTGACGTCATGCCTATTCAGAGTCTGGCACACATGGCTGACTTCATGCTGGGCTGCTTTTCCCGGGACACACGTGTTGTCCGGATAGTGGAGAACAAACTGTACTGGGTCTTCGCACTCCTGGACCCCCGGTATAAAGATAACGTCTCCTCTTTTATTCCGGTAGAGGAGAGGACGAATCGATTGCTGGAATACCAGAGGGAACTCGTGCAGAACATGATGGAGATTTTCCCACCCACCATCGCTGGCGGCAGAGAGGAGAGGGTCTCCCAGAGTCCCACAACATCTATCAGGCCCACAGCCACCAGGGGAACACTCTCCAAGGTGTGGGACACGTTCATGGCACCCCCTCGTGCAACTTCCATCACTGCGGGGCCCGCTATCAGCAGGAGGGACAAGTATCGGCGGATGTTGCGGGAGTACCTGCAGACCGTACCCCTGTCCTCCCCGATCCCTCGGCGCCCTACACTTACTGGGTCTCCAAGTTGGACACGTGGCTGGAACTGTCCCTGTACGCCTTGGAGGTGCTTGCCTGCCCTGCCGCCAGCGTGCTATCAGAAAGGGTGTTCAGCGCAGCCGGGGGCATTATAACCGATAAGCGCAGCCGCCTGTCAACCGACAGTGCGGACAGGCTGACGCTAATCAAAATGAACAGCAAGTGGATTGACCCGGACTTTGCTTCTCCAACCGTGGAAAGCAGCCAAAAGTGAAGTGCCATCTGTATGAAGTGCCATTTCCTCCTCCACCTCCTCCTCCTCCTCCTTAACCGCCGTAGAATTGCTCCGTAAATAAGAAAAATTTATATATTTATGGCTCACCTCTTGGGCCTCCATAAAATGTTTAAGAGGTCTCACCTCTTGGGCCTCCATATAATTTTTAACAGGTCTCACCTCTTGGGCCTCCACATAATTTTTAAGAAGGTCTCACCTCTTGGGCCTGCACAAAATGTTTAAGAGGTCTCACCTCTTGGGCCTCCACATAATTTTTAAAGGTCTCACCTCTTGGGCCCCTGCCCAAAATGTTTAAGAGGTCTCACCTCTTGGGCCTCCACATAATTTTTAACAGGTCTCACCTCTTGGGCCTCCACATAATTTTTAAGAGGTCTCACCTCTTGGGCCTGCACAAAAATGTTTAAGAGGTCTCAACCTCTTGGGCCTCCACAAAATCTTTAAGAGGTCTCACCTCTTGGGCCTCCAACCATAATTTTAAGAAGGTCTCACCTCTTGGGCCCTCCACAAAATGTTTAGGAGGTTTCACTCTTGGGCCTCCACACAAATTTTTAAACCAGGTACCTCACCTCTTGGGCCTCCACATAATTCTTTACGTAGGCTCAACCTCTGGGCCTCCACAAAATCTCTTAAGAGGTCTCACCTCTTGGGCCTGCAACAAAACTTAAAGAGGTCTCACCTCTTGGGCCTGGCACAAAATCCTTTAAGAGGTCTCACCTCTTGGGACCTCCACAAATCTTTAAGAGGTCTCACCATCTTGGGCCCACACTAATTTTTAAGAGGTCTCAACCTCTTGGGCCTCCACAAAATGTTTAACGAGGTGTCACCTCTTGGGCCTCCAACATAATTTTTAAACAGGTTCTCACCCTCTTGGGCCTCCACATAATTTTTAAGAGGTCTCACCTCTTGGGCCTCCACAAAATCTTTTAAGAGGTCTCACCTCTTGGCCTCCACAAAATCTTTAAGAGGTCTCACCTCTTGGGCCTCCACAAAATCTTTAAGAGGTCTCACCTCTTGGCCCTCCACAAATCTTTAAGAGGTCTCACCTCTTGGGCCTCCCACATAATTTTTAAGAGGTGTCACCTCTTGGGCCTCCACAAAATCTTTTAGGAGGTCTCACCTCTTGGGCCTCCACATAATTTTAAGAGGTCTCACCTCTTGGGCCTCCCAAAATTTTAAGAGGTCTCACCTCTTGGGCCTCCACAATAATTTTTAAGAGGTGTCACCTCTTGGGCCCCAACAAATTTTAAGGAGGTCTCACCTCTTGGGCCTCCACATAATTTTTAAGAGGTCTCACCTCTTGGGCCTCACAAATATCTTTAAGAGGTCTCACCTCTTGGGCCTCCACATAATTTTTTAAGAGGTGTCACCTCTTGGGCCTCCACAAAATCTTTAGAGGTCTCACCTCTTGGCCTCCACATAATTTTTTAAGGTCTCACTCTTGGGCTCCACACAGGTCCTACTCTTGGGCCTCCACAAATCTTAAGAGGTCTCACCTCTTGGGCTCCAAAGAGGTCTCAGGGCCTCCACAAATCTTTAAGAGGTTCACCTCTTGGCCCCACATAATTTTTAAGAGGTCTCACTCTTGTTTTGGGTTCCCTCTTGCTCCAATAATTTTTAACAGGTCTCACTCTTTCCACGGGTCTCACCTCTGGGCCTCCACAAAATCTTTAAGAGGTCTCACCTCTTGGGCCTCCACAAAATCTTTAAGAGGTCTCACCTCTTGGGCCTGCAACAAATCTTTTAAGAGGTCTCACCTCTTGGGCTCCACAAAATCTTTAAGAGGTCTCACCTCTTGGGCCTCCACATAATTTTTAAGAGGTCTCTCACCTCTTGGACCTCCACAAAACTTTAAGAGGTCTCATCTTTGTCTCTTTAAGGGTTCACCTCTTGGGCCTCCACAAAATCTTTAAGAGGTCTCACCTCTTGGGCCTCCACAAAATTTTAATTTCTAGGGCCTCCAATAAGACCCTCTTGGGCCTCCACAAAATCTTTAGGAGGTCTCACCTCTTTGGCCTCCACATAATTTTTAAGAGGTCTCACTCTTGGGCCTCCACAAAATCTTTAAGAGGTCTCACCTCTTTGGGCCTCCACATAATTTTAGAGGGTGTCACCTCTTGGGCCTCCACAAAATCTTTAAGAGGTCTCACTCTTGGGCCTCCACATAATTTTTAACAGGTCTCACCTCTTGGGCTCCACAAAATCTTTAAAAGGTCTCACCTCTTGGGCCTCCACATAATTTTTAACAGTCTTCTTGGGCCTCACATATTTTTAAGAGGTCTCACCTCTTGGGCCTCACAAAATCTTTAAGAGGTCTCACCTCTTGGGCCTCCACAAAATCTTTAAGAGGTCTCACCTCTTGGGCCTCCACAAAATCTTTAAGAGGTCTCACCTCTTGGGCTCCACAAATCTTTAAGAGGTCTCACTTTGGGCCCTCCACATAATTTTTAAGAGGTGTCACCTCTTGGGCCTCCACAAAATCTTTAAGAGGTCTCACCTCTTGGGCCTCCACATAATTTTTAAGAGGTGTCACCTCTTGGGCTCCACAAAAATCTTTAAGAGGTCTCACCTCTTGGGCCTCCACATAATTTTTAACCGACCCGTTCACCTCTTGGCCTCCACATATTTTTAACAGGTCTCACCTCTTGGGCTCCACAAAATCTTTAAGAGGTCTCACCCTCTTGGGCCTCCGCAAAATCTTTAAAGAGGTCTCACCTCTTGGGCCTCCACATAATTTTTAAGAGGTCTCGACCTCTTGGGCCTCCACAATAATTTTTAAGAGGTCTCAGCTCTTGGGCCTCCACATAATTTTTAAGAGGTCTCACCTCTTTAGCCTCCACACAATTTTTAAGACGTTCACCTCTTGGGCCTCCACAAAATTTTCCATGAGCCCTCTGGCCAGCCCACGGCCTCTTCCTGCCTTTTTGCGGTCCTACGCATCCCTCAACATCCCCACTGCTTTACCTGCTAGACATGACACTGGGCCAGGTCGGGTCACTGACATCTCTAGCGCCAACAATTTGGGCATTTTAAGGCTTCTGCATGTGTTTGAGTTGTTTTTACAATTTAAAGAAGACATGTCTGACCACATTTCACACACACACACAATGACAATTAGGGGTGGGGTCTATTTGCTTTCCCCTTGCCTATGCCATCTGTGGTTGTCATAGGCCAACGTGATTTTAAGGGGTGCAGAATTTCATCTTCTTTTTATCTAGTTTGGCTTGGGGTCCATGGTAATGTAGAGGAAAGAAGGTTTCCTTGTATGGTCTCACTTTACAGAGAGGTTACATTGTCTTTGGAGTGTATTGTTGAGAGGCTGTGATAGTGGCGTAATAGTGCGACTTGGGCGCGTTATATGCACCCAGACATGCTTCCCCTGCTGTCCCAGTTGCATTCCAGCAGTGTTGGCATCCTTTTCTGAGGTTTCAGGGTGGACTTGGTGACCTCCAAGTGGTCGAATTGAGATTTCCAAGTGGCGAGCATTTTTTCCCCATAGACTTTAATGGGATTCGATATTCGGTCGAATAGTCGAATTTCGCGGTCTATTCGAATCGAATTTCGAACTTTCGAATATTTCACTACTCGCTCATCTCTAATTATCACCACTTCCTACTTTTGACAACAGCAGCGAGTAGCTCATGAAAGAAATCATGTGCCGTGAGCTGGCTTGATGGGTTTATAAGGTGTACGATTGGCTGTCTGCACACATATCCCTCATAGCTGTCATGGTTAAAATGAGCAATTTATCAGAGTTGCAAAAAGGGATGATCATTGGCTTTAGGATCAAGGGTGGCAGTATTTCTGAAACTGCAGTTTGTGAGCTGTTCGCGTGCAGCTATGGTGAAAGTGTATAATGAGTTCACAAATGGCACCATTACAAATAAGTGATGTGGAAACTGCAGAGGACCACATGCCATTGATGTGAGAGGTGAATGTCGACTATAAAGGTGACAGCGCATGTCCAGAGAAGACCCAGAGATTAGAATGCAAGGGAGAGCTTGCCGGACCTGTAGAGGAGCAGCAGAGCAGAAGAAGTAAGTTAATTTATGTATTAGTTATAATTTATGTATTTGTTAAAGTCTGATCTGCGGTCTTATACTTCAGAGGTCTTACATGAAGGTCTAATGGGGGTCTGTTTTGAGGTCTGATATGGAAAGGTTCTGACATGGAGTTCTGATCTGAGGTCGATTATTTCGGGGTCTGACATGAAGGTCTGAAGGGGGTCTGATCTGAGGTCTTATATGGGAAGGGTCTGACACGGAGTCCTGATCTGAGGTCTGATGCGGGTTTTTGAAATGGAGGTCCAAAACAGATCTGATCTGAGGTCTGATATGGGGTCTGACATTGAGGTCTAAAGAGTGTCTGATATGGGGGGGTCTGACATGGAGTCCTGATCTGAGGTTTGATGCGGGTTTCTGAAATGGAGGTACAAAAGAGATCTGATCTGAGGTCCTGATATGGGGTCTCACATGGAGGTCTAAAGAGTGTCTGATATGGGGGGGGTCTGACATGGAGTCCTGATCTGAGGTTTTGATATGGGGTTCTCAAATGGAGGTCTAAAAGGAGGTCTGATCTGTGGTCTGAATTGGGGGTGTCTGACATGGAGTCCAGATATGATGTCTGATACTTGGGGGGTCTGACATGGAGGTCTAAAGGGGGTCTGATCTGAGGTCTGATATTGGGTGGTTTAACATTAAGGTCTGATGGGGGTCTGATCTGAGGATCAAATAGGGGGGTCTAATTTGAGGATCTGATATGGGGGTCTGATTTGAGGTCTGATATGGGAGTCTGATCCGAGGTCTGATATGGGGGTCTGATCTGAAAGGTAATTCATATTCATATTTGTATTCATCATATAAGGGTATAGTTTTTGAACTGTTGCACACTGGAAGAGTTTAGAACTATTATTATTTGCTGTGTGCCAATAATTATTGAAGGGGGCACTATCTGTACGGCACTAGCAATTTCAGAGGGACTATTTCTGCAGTATACTATTAGAGAGAACAGCGGGCACAGTATTGGGGTGGCAAGATGGGATGTTGAGAAGATGAGGATGATGGAAAAGTAGGAATCTTTCTGTTTGTCAGACTCTGCAGAAACAAGAGATGGCTGAAAGAAATCAAAATTGTGTCTGGTCTGAAAGGAGAAGATGAGGAAAGAGAACATCTAAATCAGATAAGACATCACTGGATCTAAGTGTAATGTGATGCTGTATTATCCAGTATGTTTAGTAGTGCTATGTGTAATGTTTTCCAAGTCTTTAACAGTAGAGCTGGAGAGAAGGGGTTAGGTTGAGAATTTGGCACGGGAAAGAGGGGCTGTTTCAATTTTTACCTCAGGCAGCAGAAAGGCGCCTGTCCCTTGCCACAAAGCATGGAAGGAAGGGGAGGGGCCCAAGCTGAACTCTTGCACCAGGGCCCATGAGCCTTAAGCTATGCCCTTGACAACCAACTAGGGCCTGATTGAGTCATTTCCAGCCTGTCTAGCTGCCATCCGTGTTGCACACAGCGGATACTCTGGATACTATCTGGTTCCCCTATAGCTATGCCCCATGCTATACATAAAGGGACACATATAAGAGGCACTATACATAAAGAGGCGCATATAAGAGGTGCTATACATAAAGGGGCACATATAAGAGGCAGTATACATAAAAGTAGCACATATAAGAGGCACTATACATAAAGGGGGCACATATAAGAGGAACTATACATAAAGGTAGCACATATAAGAGGTGCTATGCATAAAGGACGCACATATAAGAGGCACTATACAAAAAAGGGGCACATATAAGAGGCATTATACATTAAGGGTGCACATATAAGAGACACTATATATAAAGGGGACACATATAAGAGGCACTATACTCAAAAGGGGCACATATAAGGGGCATTATACATAAAGGGGCACATATAAGAGGCAGTATACATAAAGGTAGCACATATAAGAGGCACTATACATAAAGGGGGCACATATAAGAGGAACTATACATAAAGGTAGCACATATAAGAGGTACTATGCATAAAGGGTGCATATATAAGAGGCACTATACATAAAGAGGGCATAGAAACATAGAAGATTTATGGCAGAAAAAGACCACCTGATTCATCTAGTCTGCCCTTTTATTATTCCTTTATTGTTATCTTAGGATAGATACTTGTTTATTCCAGGCATGTTTAAATTCAGTTACTGTGGATTTATCAACCACCTCTGATGGAAGTTTGTTGCTGTTGGAAGGGCACATATAAGAGGTACTATACATAAAAGGGGCACATATAAGGGGTATTATACATAAAGGGGCACATATAAGAGGCACTATATATATATACTGTCATTCTCTGGTGTGGAAGGAATTGCCACACCAAGGGTAAGAGGGAAGGGAAAAGACCAAACAAGGGAAACGGTGACCTCCTCCAGAAACTCTGAAACTAGGCCCTGACTGACTACCAGTATGAACAGGCCTTAGTGGTAGGAGAGTTCATACACAGGAACCTAATAACAAACTCACCCTATAGAATCCTGCAGCTATTGACAGAGGAAAGAGTCAACCCGTTCCTCGAAGAGGACGGATGAACAGGAGACTCCAGAAGGCAAAACCACAACAGGGAAAAGTAGGATAAACACAATAGGGAAAATGACACTTATGACAATGATAGTGCAGCAACCGGATCTGAGCCGAGATCAACACCACACACAACAAAGTCAGCAGAAAGTATAAACCGCAAGGAATACTGGGAAAGGAAGGGATAAATAGGGGAAAGATAATCACCACACCCGCAACAGCTGAGGGGAAGGGGTGTGGTAAACAGCAACCAAACAAAGAGGAAAACATGTCAAATTATGTCACTTTTGAAAGCCTAGTCGAACCCCTGCAACCTGATGCAGGCACGTTCCTGAGATATACAGTGCACACATATAAGAGGTGCTATGCATAAAGGGCGCACATATAAGAGGCACTATACATAAAGTGGGGAACATATAACAGGCAATATACATACAGGGGGCACATACAGTACAGACCAAAAGTTTGAACACACCTTCTCATTCAAAGAGTTTTCTGTATTTTCATGACTATGAAAATTGCAGATTCACACTGAAGGCATCAAAACTATGAATTAACATGTGGACTTATATACTTAACAAAAAAGTGTGAAACAACTGAAAATATGTCTTATATTCTAGGTTCTTCAAAGTAGCCACCTTTTGCTTTGATTACTGCTTTGCACACTCTTGGCATTCTCTTGATGAGCTGCAAGAGGTAGTCACCTGAAATGGTATTCCATCAGTCTTGAAGGAGTTCCCAGAGATGCTTAGCACTTGTTGGCCCTTTTGCCTTCACTCTGCAGTCCAGTTCACCCCAAACAATCTCGATTGGGTCTGGTGACAATTGGGTCTGGTGACAATCTCGATTGGGTCTGGGTCTGGTGACTGTGGAGGCCAGGTCATCTGGCGTAGCACCCCATCACTCTCCTTCTTGGTCAAATAGCCCTTACACAACCTGGAGGGGTGTTTGGGGTCATTATCCTGTTGATAAATAAATGATGGTCCAACTAAACGCAAACCGGATGGAATAGCATGCCGCTGCAAGATGCTGTGGTAGCCATGCTGGTTCAGTATGCCTTCTATTTTGAATAAATCGCCAACAGTGTCACCGGCAAAGCACCCCCACACCATCACACCTCCTCCTCCATGCTTCACGGTGGGAACCAGGCATGTAGAGTCCATCCGTTCGCACAAAGACACGGTGGTTGGAACCAAAGATCTTAAATTTGGACTCATCAGACCAAAGCACAGATTTCCACTGGTCTAATGTCCGTTCCTTGTGTTCTTTAGCCCAAACAAGTCTCTTCTGCTTGTTGCCTGTCCTTAGCAGTGGTTTCCTAGCAGCTATTTTACCATGAAGGCCTGCTGCACACAGTCTCCTCTTAACAGTTGTTGTAGAGATGTGTCTGCTGCTAGAACTCTGTGTGGCATTGACCTGGTCTCTAATCTGGGCTGCTGTTAATGTGCGATTTCTGAGGCTGGTGACTCGGATGAACTTATCCTCATCAGCTGTGTATCCACCTGACTTCTGCCCAACACAACTCATGGTGCCAACCCCATTTATAAGGCAAGAAATCCCACTTATTAAACCTGACAGGGCACACCTGTGAAGTGAAAACCATTTCAGGTGACTACTTCTTGAAGCTCATCAAGAGAATGCCAAGAGTGTCCAAAGAAGTAATCAAAGCAAAAGGTGGCTACTTTGAAGAACCTAGAATATAAGACATATTTTCAGTTGTTTCACACTTTTTTGTTAAGTATATAATTTCGCATGTGTTAATTCATAGTTTTGATGCCTTCAGTATGAATCTACAATTTTCATAATCATAAAAATACAGAAAACTCTTTGAATGAGAAGGTGTGTCCAAACTTTTGGTCTGTATTATAAGTGGTGCTATACATTAAAAGGGCACATAAGTGGCAGTATTTATAAGGAGCACCAAGTATGTGGAACTATATACAAAGGGCACAGAACATGTGGCACAATATACAGAGGACACAGCATATGGCACTATATACACAGGGTACAGGCCATATGGCACTGTATACAGAGGGTACAGAGCATATGGCACTATATACAGAGGGCGTAAAGTATGTGGCACTACCATGTAATGCTCCTGTTATATTCAGGGCACTGCATGTGGCACTTACATGAGTTTGTGTTAGTATGCGAGGTGCCAATATGTCGGTAAAGCTGAAGACATCTTCTCGGCAAAATCTGCAGAGCTGAATTGTGGCTGGAAGATGTCATCATGGTGGTCTAAACCAGATGGAGAAGAACTCAGGAGGAGACGTCACTTGTAAGTCACTAAATGGAAATGATTATTCTGCTACTGACTGTGTATTATGAGTGCTGTAGTCACCTGGATGATCTACAGCTGATAATGGGTGGTAGCATGCTGTTTTGTGAAACAATTCCCAGCATACCTTTACTACTGTTCAGGCCATACTGGGAGCTATAGTTTCACAATGTATCACCTTATATAGTGAGGGCTGACCTGACTACTCAAATGGTATCTGTATTGAACGTTCAAAATCTTATGATGTGTAAATGTACTGAACATTGTTCTAGTGCTGTATTTATGTACTGAACATGGTTCTGGTGTTGTATTTATGTAGTGAACTTGGTTCTGGTGCTGTATATATGTATTGAACTTGGTTCTGGTGCTGTATTTATGTAGTGAACTTGGTTCTGGTGCTGTATTTATGTAGTGAACTTGGTTCTGGTGCTGTATTTATGTAGTGAACTTGGTTCTGATGCTGTTTTGGTGTTTTGAGCAAGGTTCTGGTGCTGTTTTGGTGTTTTGAGCAAGGTTCTGGTGCTGTATTCATGCAGTGAATTTGGTGTTTTGAGCAAGGTTCTGGTGCTGTATTCATGCAGTGAATTTGAATTTGGTTCTGGTGCTTTATTAGACTTATAGACTTGGTTCTGGTGCTGTATATATGCAGTGATCTTGGTTCTGGCACTGTATTTGTGTGTTAAATGTGCATGTGAGGCTATACTTTGATCTAATATCATCCATTTACATCTGCGTTTGGACCACTGTTGCAGATTTTGTCAAAAACAGCAGACAAAAATGCCCTGCATGTAAGACTTTTTTGTCTGGTAAAGAAGCAGCTTCCTGAGCAGAGTCCATTATAGTCAATGGAGTCTCTTTAGCTCTGGAGTTGGTAAATCTTGTCCCTCTAATGACCAAACTATTGCTATAAACTCAATCTTTTATTGTATCTGGGACTGCACATATGTGTACGATCCCAATATGAAAACACAACCAGCTGCTGCCTTTTACTGGTTTAAAGCCCATTTACCTATACTGCCGTTATATGGTAGGCAGAGAAACAGGTTAAGGATGGGCTGCTACACATGGGTCAGTGCTGTGGGCTTGCCCCCAAGGCTAAAATTTGCCAGGCCCAGCTGTTACCCGACTACTACAGAAAGGTGCCTACAATAGTACTATGTGATGATGGCTTCTTAAAATTTCTTAATTATTATGATGGAATTGATGAAATGTTAACTTACCAATAAATGGATACATTTTTTTCTTGGTAATGAAAAGTGCACTTCAGCCAGAGGAATTCAGGCATTCAGACTATTGGGAATATTAAAAGGTTAGGACTAGCAGTGGCTTGTTATTATTCATCTATATATCCCATTGTAACCTCTCATTTTAAATATGAACTCTTGGTCAAACCTGCATTGATAACATTTTTAAGCACTTGTTTGTCCTATTACACATTTTTCTTAATCTCATTTTCATTCTAAAAATAAATACTGCTGACACATTTAGAAACATAATTCTGCCCACAGCAGGATCATTTCTGTCACCCTCATTACACTTCTAATATGCTTCTCTTTCCACCTTCTTTCATTAAGCGGTGGATACACTACTGCAGTATTCTCTGATCTTATTAGTACTGATTCTACTTCAGTATATTACAAATCTATTACAAAGTGGAACCTAGTATAGCTGCATGAGAAGGACTGTATATAAAATGAATTCCCTACTAGTACTGTTAACATCCAACAATGGACAATGTAAAAATTAAACTAACGTAAAATTATAAAGAAAAAATGGTGAAGTGAAATTTCTCATATTTAGCCTGGAGCAGAAGGATAAGTATTGTGAAGATAAAAAAAAAATTAGAGCTAATTGTCCAATTTCATTGTATACACTCCTCAACATTGACAATGCATAACCAAGAAGGACAAGCCATAAGGTTATGCAAATCAAGGAAGCAGTGGGTGTTTCTAAGATCTGCAGATGATCACATTTTTATGTACCAACTCCAATCTGTAGCATTGGGGAAGGACATAAAAGTCAGATTGAAAGAAAATTTTTAGCCACATGAAACCTCAAAAATAGGATCAAGTGGTGTTGGATAATTGTGTGATGCCTCCTGTTCATCGATGTGCCAGTTATCGCCACTTATCGCAAACTGTGATGGACAGAATCCTTGAACTGAGAGACCTTGGGTTATCACTCTGGATGATTGCTTTGCACCTAAACTGAGATGTCAGCACTGTTTAACGTCACCTCTCTACCCGTGCTTTTATGCAAAAGTCAAATGAGCAGAAGAAGAATACAAAAATGGTGAAAGCACTGTGGCTCGGCACTTTAGTGAACAAGGACATGGAATTTATTATTTGAGATGGTGCATTTTAGAAGAAGTGTAGGAAGTGTGTTCATCAGATTCAATCAAGATTATTTCAAAGAGAAACATACTGTATCATTCAGGTGGACATTAAGGGGGTCATTTATTAAGACCGGCGTTATTGCAGGGTTCTTTTTTTATTAATAAGTGTCATTATTAGAGATGAGCGAGTAGTGAAATATTCGAAAGTTCGAATTTCGATTCGAATAGACCGCGTTATTCGACTATTCGACCGACTATCGAATCCCATTATAGTCTATGGGAAAAAAATGCTCGCCACTTGGAAATCTCAATTCGACCACTTGGAGGTCACCAAGTCCACCCTGAAACCTCAGAAAATGATGCCAACACTGCTGGAATGCAACTGGGACAGCAGGGGAAGCATGTCTGGGTGCATATAACGCGCCCAAGTCGCACTATTACGCCACTATCACAGCCTCTCAACAATACACTCCAAACACAATATAACTTCTATGTAAAGTGAGACAATACAAGGAAACCTTCTTTCCTCTACATTGCCATGGACCCCAAGCCAAACTGTACAAAAAAGAAGAAAAAATTCTGCACCCCTTAAAATCACGTTGCCTATGACAACCACAGATGGCATAGGCAAGGGGGAAAGCAAATAGACCCCACCCCTAATTGTCATTGTGTGTGTGTGTGAGATGTGGTCAGACATGTCTTCTTTAAAATGTAAAAACAACTCAAACACATGCAGAAGCCTTAAAATGCCCAAATTGTTGGCGCTTGAGATGTCAGTGACCCGACCTGGCCCAGTGTCATGTCTAGCAGGTAAAGCAGTGGGGATGTTGAGGGATGCGTAGGACCGCAAAAGGCAGGAAGAGGCCGTGGGGTGGCCAGAGGCTTATGGAGAAGGCAGGCTAGAGCCCGCAGGGCTGCATCTCTTCCCTATAACAGGCCCCCACACAAAGCTCTCCCATCAAGGGCTCTTAGGTCCTTGTTGTGAAGATATTTTAATGAGTGCGCAAAGTTAGCTTGAGGTGAGACCTTGAAAAAATTATATGGAGGCCCTTGAGGTGAGCTCTTGAAAAAATTATGTGGAGGCCCAAGAGGTGAGACCTCTTAAAAATTGTGTGGAGGCCCAAGAGCTGAGACCTCTTAAAAATTGTATTAAGACCCAAGAGCTGAGACCTCTTAAAAATTGTGTGGAGGCCCAAGAGCTGAGACCTCTTAAAAATTGTATTAAGGCCCAAGAGGTGAGACTTCTTAAAAATTGTTTGTAGGCCCAAGAGGTGAGACCTCTTAAAAATTGTTTGTAGGCCCAAGAGGTGAGACCTCTTAAAAATTGTGTGGAGGCCCAAGAGCTGAGACCTCTTAAAAATTGTATTAAGGCCCAAGAGCTGAGACCTCTTAAAAATTGTATTAAGGCCCAAGAGCTGAGCCATAATAATTTTTTTTTTTTAATGGAGCAATTGTACGGCGGTTAAGGAGGAGGAGGAGGAGGAGGAGGAGGAAATGGCACTTCATACAGATGGCACTTCACTTTTGGCTGCTTTCCACTGTTGTAGAAGCAAAGTCCGGGTCAATCCACTTGCTGTTCATTTTGATTAGCGTCAGCCTGTCGGCACTGTCGGTTGACAGGCGGCTGCGCTTATCGGTTATAATGCCCCCGGCTGCGCTGAACACCCTTTCTGATAGCACGCTGGCGGCAGGGCAGGCAAGCACCTCCAAGGCGTACAGGGACAGTTCCAGTCACGTGTCCAACTTGGAGACCCAGTAAGTGTAGGGCGCCGAGGGATCGGGGAGGACAGGGGTACGGTCTGCCAGGTACTCCCGCAACATCCGCCGATACTTGTCCCTCCTGCTGATAGTGGGCCCCGCAGTGATGGAAGTTGCACGAGGGGGTGCCATGAACGTGTCCCACACCTTGGATAGTGTTCCCCTGGTGGCTGTGGGCCTGATCGATGTTGTCAGACTCCGGGAGACACTGTCCTCTCTGCCGCCAGCGATGGTGGGTGGGAAAATCTCCATCATGTTCTGCACGAGTTCCCTCTGGTATTCCAGCAATCGATTCGTCCTCTCCTCTACCGGAATAAAAGAGGAGAAGTTATCTTTATACCGGGGGTCCAGGAGTGCGAAGACCCAGTATAGTTTGTTCTCCAATATCCGGACAACACGTGTGTCCCGGGAAAAGCAGCCCAGCATGAAGTCAGCCATGTGTGCCAGACTCTGAATAGGCATGACGTCACTGCCCCCACCAGAAGGATCATTTGCCATTTCCTCCTCTTCCGCCTCCTCTCCGCCCCATCCGCGCTGAACCAATGGGACGCACACAGCCTGACTGCTACCCTCGCCGCCAGCATCCTCCTCCTCTTCCACAGCCACCTCCACGTCGTCCTCCTCCTCATCCTCCTCCTCCTGCAACTGCCACCGAGAAGCAGACAAAAGTGTGGTCTGACTGTCTAGCTCCGTTGCGTCTCCTCCTACCCCCGTCTCCTCTGTGTGCAATGCGTTCTCCCTTATTGCGATGAGCGTTTCTTTAAGGACGCATAGGAGCGGGATGGTTAGGCTCACTATAGCGTCCTCGCTGCTGACCTTCTTGGTGGACTCCTCAAAGATACGCAATACATCGCATATGTCTGCCATCCATGGCCACTCGTGGTTGGCAAACTGAGGGAGCTGAGTTGGAGGCACGCGTGGATTCATCATCTGGTACTCCATCAATGCTCTCTGCTGCTCACACACCCTGGCCAACATGGAATAGGTGGAATTCCAGCGAGTGGGCAGGTCGCACAACAGCCGATGTTCAGGCAAATGGAGGCGTTGCTGGAGTTTTTTTAAGCTAGCAGCAGCTACAGTTGACTTCCGAAAGTGAGCGCACAAGCGCCGCACTTTCACCAGTAGCTCTGCCAGGTTGGGGTAAGTCTTTAAAAATTTTGGACTACCAAATTAAAAACGTGGGCCAGGCATGGTACGTGATTGAGTTCGGCAAGCTCCAGAGCCGCCACCAGGTTACGGCCGTTATCGCACACGACCATGCCTGGTCCTAGCTGCAGCGGCGACAGCCACATCTCCGTCTGCTGCAATATGGCGTCCCTCACCTCTGGGGCGCTGTGCTTCCTGTCGCCCAAGCTGATGAGCTTAAGCACCGCCTGCTGACGTCTCCCCGCGCCAGTGCTGCAACGCTTCCAGCTAGCGGCTGAGGGCAATGTTAAGGCAGAGGAGGAGGAGGAGGAGGAAGAGGAGGGGGTTTATCAGAACCCGTGCTGGCAATCTTGGGCGGGGGTGGTAGGTAGGCCGTCTCTGTTTGCGACCCCGTCCCCGCTTCCACAACATTCACCCAGTGTGCCGTCAAAGAGATGTAGCGTCCCTGGCCGCAAGCGCTTGTCCACGAGTCGGTGGTCAAGTGGACCTTTGCGCTGACTGCGTAACTCAGGGCCCGCCTGATGTTACGCGACACGTGCTGGTGCAGGGCGGGGACGGCACACCGGGAAAAGTAGTGGCGGCTAGGGACGGAATAGCGAGGTGCGGCAGCCGCCATCAGGTCGCGGAAGGCCTGCGTCTCCACAAGCCTAAACGGCAACATCTCCAGGGCCAGCAGTTTGGAGATGTGGCAGTTTAAGGCTTGGGCTTGGGGGTGACTCGAGGCGTACTTCCGCCTGCGGTCGAACGCCTGCGAGATGGACAGTTGATGGGACGAGGAGTATGAAGGTGCAGGCGAAGATGCGGGGGAAGGGGAGGCTGAAGGAGAAGGCCCCAAAGTAGCCGAGGCAGAGGCAGATGTGGAGGTGTCCTGGCTGGAGGTCTGGACCGCAGTGGCAGCACACAACAAAGGGGAAGAGGCAGTGGCAGCAAGACCGGGCGCAGGTTGTATTGCGTTTGCTCTCTCCCACTCAGCCCAGTGCTTGACTTCCAAGTGACGCCGCATGCCTGAGGTGGTCAGATTGCTCTTCTCAGAGCCCCTACTCAGTTTTGAGTGGCAGAGTGCGCAAACCGCGCTCAGTTTGTCGTCCGCGCAAACATTAAAAAATCTCCACACCACAGAAGTACGAGGCCTCGATGGGGGAGCTTCGCGCGACTGCCTGCTGCCGGGAAGAGCTTCGGCCCTGCTGGCTGTGGCCTGCCTTCTCTGTCTGGACTGTCCTCTGCCTCTGGACATCCCTCTGCCTCTTGCTGCCTTTTTCGGTGATGCGCAGACCACCACATCTTCACTGCTTTCCCCGCTGGACATCACCCCTGGCCAAGTGGGGTCGGTCATTTCGTCGTCCACCACCTCCTCTTCCACTTCCTCACTCTGCTCCTCCTCCTGCCCACTGGACATTCCAACAGCCTCCCTTGATGGCAACTGCGTCTCATCATCATCGCTCATGATAACAGATGCTGGTTCCGGGTCCACATCACCAGGAGATGGCGGATACTCAAGTGTTTGGGCATCACTACAAACAAATTCCTCTGGTAGCTCCTGGGATTCTTGCAGCACATCTGGAAAAGGACCCGAAAAGAGCTCCTGGGAGGGGTCAAGGGTGGGATGACTCTGTTGGCCAGGTTGGGAGGAAGGAGGGTCAGAGTGAGACTGTGTGGATGACTGGGTGGTGGACAAGTGAGTGGAAGCGTTATCGGCTATCCATTGCACCACCTGTTCACGCTGCTCAGGCCTCAACAGCGGTGTAACCCGCCCCCCGCTTAACTGTCCCATAAAGGCAGGGATGCTGGATGAGCGGAATGCTGGCTGCCCCTCACCAGCACGCATTGTATCCCCACTGGCTTCAACGCGGTTTGTGCCCCCACCAGCATTTCCGCGCCCCCGTCCTCGTCCACGTCCCTTTGCGCTAGCCCTCCGCATTTCAGGCGTTTAACTTTTTTTGCCACGCGTTCTGCAAAATATAAATTTTTTTAGGAGAACACTTGGCGTATACAGCCGTATAATGCCAGAAGGTCAATAGATGCCTATACGCACCAGGTATATTAACAGGGTTTTGCTGGCACACAGAACGCACAACAGTGGTGCCAAATATACTTTATTTTTTAGAAAAATACTTGGCGTATACAGCCGTATACTGCCAGAAGGTCAATAGATGCCTATACGCACCAGGTATATTAACAGGGTTTTGCTGGCACACAGAACGCACAACAGTGGTGCAAAATATACTTTATTTTTTAGGAGAACACTTGGCGTATACAGCCGTATACTGCTAGAAGGTCAATAGATGCCTATACGCACCAGGTATATTAACAGGGTTTTGCTGGCACACAGAACGCACAACAGTGGTGCCAAATATACTTTATTTTTTAGGAGAACACTTGGCTATACAGCCGTATACTGCTAGAAGGTCAATAGATGCCTATACGCACCAGGTATATTAACAGGGTTTTGCTGGCACACAGAACGCACAACAGTGGTGCCAAATATACTTTATTTTTTAGGAGAACACTTGGCGTATACAGCCGTATACTGCCAGAAGGTCAATAGATGCCTATACGCACCAGGTATATTAACAGAGTTTTGCTGGCACACAGAACGCACAACAGTGGTGCCAAATATACTTTTTTTTTTAGGAAAACACTTGGCGTATACAGCCGTATACTGCCAGAAGGTCAATAGATGCCTATACGCACCAGGTATATTAACAGGGTTTTGCTGGCACACAGAACGCACAACAGTGGTGCAAAATATACTTTATTTTTTAGGAGAACACTTGGCTATACAGCCGTATACTGCCAGAAGGTCAATAGATGCCTATACGCACCAGGTATATTAACAGAGTTTTGCTGGCACACAGAACGCACAACAGTGGTGCCAAATATACTTTATTTTTTTAGGAAAACACTTGGCTATACAGCCGTATACTGCCAGAAGGTCAATAGATGCCTATACGCACCAGGTATATTAACAGGGTTTTGCTGGCACACAGAACGCACAACAGTGGTGCCAAATATACTTTATTTTTTAGGAGAAATACTTGGCGTATACAGCCGTATACTGCCAGAAGGTCAATAGATGCCTATACGCACCAGGTATATTAACAGGGTTTTGCTGGCACACAGAACGCACAACAGTGGTGCCAAATATACTTTATTTTTTAGGAGAACACTTGGCTATACAGCCGTATACTGCTAGAAGGTCAATAGATGCCTATACGCACCAGGTATATTAACAGGGTTTTGCTGGCACACAGAACGCACAACAGTGGTGCCAAATATACTTTATTTTTTAGGAGAACACTTGGCGTATACAGCCGTATACTGCCAGAAGGTCAATAGATGCCTATACGCACCAGGTATATTAACAGAGTTTTGCTGGCACACAGAACGCACAACAGTGGTGCCAAATATACTTTATTTTTTAGGAGAACACTTGGCTATACAGCCGTATACTGCCAGAAGGTCAATAGATGCCTATACGCACCAGGTATATTAACAGAGTTTTGCTGGCACACAGAACGCACAACAGTGGTGCCAAATATACTTTTTTTTTAGAAAAATACTTGGCGTATACAGCCGTATACTGCCAGAAGGTCAATAGATGCCTATACGCACCAGGTATATTAACAGGGTTTTGCTGGCACACAGAACGCACAAGAGTGGTGCCAAATATACTTTTTTTTAAAGAAAAATACTTGGCGTATACAGCCGTATACTGCCAGAAGGTCAAATGGTGCGTATACACACCAGGTATATAACAGGGTTTTGTTGGCACACAGAACGCACAACAGTAGTGCCAAATATAGTTTTGTATATAGGTGCTAATACACCACTAATGCCTCTCTCTGTCCCTACTCCAGCAGCTATCCCTCAATAAAGCAGCCGTTCTGTGCAGAGTGTATATAGTTAGAATCAGCTATATACCGTGCAGTATAGTAGCCCTGATAAGGGCTGTCAATCACTCTCCTGTCCGCTGGTAGCCGGTATATATGGTGGTAAATGCGATATTCTGAGCTTCTGTTATATACTTTTGGGGTCCTGCCTGACTTTCATACAGCTAAAGCCTGTCTCTCCCTGCTCGGGCCTCTGTCCCTGACTACGTTCATGCAGCATATGCGAACGAGCAGGAAGAGCTGAGTTTTTATGATTCGAGGTCACATGGTTTTTCCAGCCAATGCATGTAGACGCCGTTCTCGCGATGCCAGCGTGCTCCGAGGACCTGTCATACCCCCCCTGCATAGTGATTGGTGTAAAAAAAGCGCCAGGAAAGGTGGGAGGGGAAACGAATTTTAAGTGCGTCATCGCCGTTATACTCGATCGAAATCGAGTATGACGAATAGCGTAGTATTCGATCGAATACTGGCTCGGTCGAATACTACTCGCTCATCTCTAGTCATTATAAACTGCAGGCTTGAAAGTTCTATTCATTTTGCAGTCATTGTCTGCTAACATGGACTATTACTGAGATTAATACTACTACTGAAGGACAATAATTTGAGTCTATTTTGTAATGGAAAAATAGTGCAGAAATTAAGAAGGTACACAGTCAAAAAAGTAACATATTGAATTTAAAAACATACCCCTTTATTATGAAAGTGTCTTTTTTAGATACATCTGTATTCAAATAGTTAAATGTATATGTGCTTATGAATGTTTGTTTGTTTTTTTAAATTCAAAGTAAATTATTTGTTATTTGCATAGCACTCCCCAAAACTACCATTTTTACTACAACTAAGGAAGCTAATTTGGCAATTAAATTGATAACCAGGAGTATTTTATGTCCTAGTCTAGTATCTGTATGTAAGTATGAACAGAATCTCCCCTGCTTTCTCCTCCCCTCTTTCCCCTCCATTTCCATTCAGTGTTTTGCAGTCCACTTGCGAATCTGCAAAACACGGATACCAACCAAGTTTTCTAGCTCTTTGTGTGTGGTAACATAGTAACATAGTAACATAGTTTATAAGGCCGAAAAAAGACATCTGTCCATCCAGTTCGGCCTGTTTTCCTACAAGTTGATCCAGAGGAAGGCAAAAAAAAACCCTGTGAGGTAGAAGCCAGTTTTCCCCACTAGGGAAAAAAATTCCTTCCCGACTCCAATCAGGCAATCAGAATAACTCCCTGGATAAACGACCCCTCTCTAGTAACTATAACCTGTAATATTATTACCCTCGAATCGAATCGATTTTCCTTGAAATGGCATTAAAAACAAAAAAATCACTCTCACATTTTCCGTTTTATCGCGTAGAGGCTGCCGCAGACATCTTGGTTGAAGACACCGCACGAAATCTCACACGATGACGTGATGACACCGCACACAATATTTCACAGTGTCTTCAATCAAGATGGCTGCAGAAACCTGTATAAAACGTATAAAATGGATTAGGTGAGTATTTTTCTTTACCGGATTAACCTGTGAAAGCCCTCAATGTTAATATCAGTGATGAATGCAGCATATGAGGAGTTCAACAATGGTAAGCTGCGCCATCACAGTTCCACGTCATTGTGCCCGCTACATACAAAGGAATGCACTTCAGAACAAAGTGATTAGTCACGAAGCAAATTTCTTTGTGAATTTCGGCAAAGGAGCGGAATCGAACTTTCTATAACTTCGCTCATCTCCAGTGTGCGTATACAATATTATGGAGCCTATTTAATCACTATGGAACTACTTGTGAAATGGGGTCAACACCACCCAACTAAGCTTTATCCTTTATTTTCATGAATGACAAACAACAAAAGGAGATTTATCAGTCTTACAAGAGTCTTTTTCACCGTGATATGTGCCAAAATTATGTCCCATTAAGTTTTATAAATTTGGCACGTCTTGAAGTCTAGCACTTCTTTCTTAAGTTGTTACTCCAGCTTCTATATCACTCTTTTACTGCAGTAAGACTGCTACAATTTTTGTGACTTTTTAAGAAGTTGCAGCTGATAAATCTGGCTTACATCAGCTTCACAGCTTACTATGCTCACTTTGTAAAATTTTGGTGTAAAAATTCAAAACTCCCAATTTGTTTTGTGCAAATTTTGTTTTTATAAAGGTAGAATTCTGGGGCACAAGGCTTGATAAATCCCCTCAATTGAGCTTAAATGGGCTGTGGTAGCTGGAAAAAAAAACTCTCCCTCTGCTTCATCTCTTTGGATTTGCATTAGATTTAATGAAGACTGCTGAAACTGTTACCATACAAAATTGTAAGATGGGGGATTAAAAAAATAAAACAAATATACATTTTTTATACTGCACTTTGAAGCAGAGGTTCAAATGAAATTACTATTCTTTCTGAAAGAGCAGATTTTTGAAATATAGTAGTTATGTTTTCTGTCCAGTAACAAAGACAGTATGGTTCTTCAGTTTTCAGATGATGATTGTAGATAAAAAGCATCATTTGGAATTCAACTCAGTAGGTTTAATACCTAGCATCATTATTTTAATGATTTTATAGATTATTTTATAAGTAACCATTAAGGAGAAGAATAGATAGATAGATAGATAGATAGATAGATAGATAGATAGATAGATAGATAGATAGATAGATAGATAGATATGAGAGAGATGTGCACAGTATATTGATCTTTCTTAGCTAAATTTTATCATTTGCTTTTCCTGCTCCCATTCAGTGGGATGTGATATTACAACCTCCTGTGCAGTGATACTGTCATTATGGTCTTTTAACCTCTTTTGTCTGTGCTGGAAGCCAGTATACTATGCAGTTTTATAGTGTGTAAACTGAACATCAGCCTTGTACGTTAAGCTCCAGGTAAGTCCATTAAACAAGAGAAAGAACACAATGTTATCAGTGAATGTTTGAAGGCTTTATGTCAAATGACTGGAAAGAACATGATGTTATCAGACAGCGATTGTGGATTTATTTTTAAATAGAAGATGCAGTAATAATAATTTTACAGTTAGTTCACACATATACAGCAACACTCTAGAGAAAAAGAAAGAAAAATTGAAGAGATACGTAAAACATGTCAAGGTATTCATGGGTTAAAGGTACCATTTTTAAAGACATTGCACAACTGTGCTTCTTCCCCCTCTTCCCTTATTATACTGCACTTAAAGAGGACCTTTCACCGCTCCGGACATGCCTGTTTTAATCGCTTCATGCATTCCCCATGTAATAACAAGTCTGGAACCTCTATTCTTATGTCTGTATGTTGTGCCATTCCTTTATTATTTGCACTAGAAGTTATGAATGAATTGCTCTTTGTCTTCAGTAAGGGAACAGAGGGAAGGTAACAAGTTGGACGTGTGTATCTGCACAGTCTGAACATGGCAGCACTGATTGGAGAGTCAATCTGTGCAGGTACACACCCCCAACTGGTCACCTCCCCTCTGTTCCTTTACTGAAGGCAATAGCAATTCATTCATAACTTCTAGTGCAAATAATAAAGGAATGGCACAACATGGAGCCATAAGAATAGATGTTCCAGAATTGTTATTACATGGGGAATGCATGGAGCTATTAAAACAGGCATGTCAGGAGTGGTGAACGGTCTTCTTTAAAAGTTCACAATTTTTTGCATTAAGTGGATCACACATTTTTACAAAGAACACATGATTACAATTTTGTTCCTTCTCTACCTATCGTTAATCTACAAAAGGAAAACCTATTTTTGTCATTTATCACATGCAGCCCAAATGGTCTTCTGTACAGTATGTCATTCTACAGGAACCCAGCAAGTACGTGACATGAAAGATAGAATAGCACATACAGTACAGACCAAAAGTTTCGACACACCTTCTCATTCAAAGAGTTTTCTGTATTTTCATGGCTATGAAAATTGTAGATTCACACTGAAGGCATCAAAACTATGAATTAACACATGTGGAATTATATACTTAACAAAAAAGTGTGAAACAACTGAAAATATGTCTTATATTCTAGGTTCTTCAAAGTAGCCACCTTTTACTTTGATTACTGCTTTGCACACTCTTGGCATTCTCTTGATGAGCTTCAAGAGGTAGTCACCTGAAATGGTTTTCTCTTCACAGGTGTGCCCTGTCAGGTTTAATAAGTGGGATTTCTTGCCTTATAAATGGGGTTGGGACCATGAGTTGTGTTGGGCAGAAGTCAGGTGGATACACAGCTGATAGTCCTACTGAATAGGCTGTTAGAATTTGTATTATGGCAAGAAAAAAGCAGCAAGTAAAGAAAAACAAGTGGCCATCATTACTTTAAGAAATGAAGGTCAGTCAGTCCGAAAAATTGGGAAAACTTTGAAAGTGTCCCCAAGTGCAGTCGCAAAAACCATCAAGCGCTACAAAGAAACTGGCTCACATGAGGACCGCCCCAGGAAAGGAAGACCAAGAGTCACCTCTGCTGTGGAGGATAAGTTCATCCGAGTCACCAGTCTCTGAAATCGCAGGTTAACATCAGCTCAGATTAGAGACCAGGTCAATGCCACACAGAGTTCTAGCAGCAGACACATCTCTACAACAACTGTTAAGAGGAGACTGTGTGCAGCAGGCCTTCATGGTAAAATAGCTGCTAGGAAACCACTGCTAAGGACAGGCAACAAGCAGAAGAGACTTGTTTGGGCTAAAGAAAACAAGGAATGGACATTAGACCAGTGGAAATCTGTGCTTTGGTCTGATGAGTCCAAATTTGAGATCTTTGGTTCCAACCACCGTGTCTTTGTGCGACACAGAAAAGGTGAACGGATGGCATGCCTGGTTTCCATCGTGAAGCATGGAGGAGGAGGTGTGATGGTGTGGGGGTGCTTTGCTGGTGACACTGTTGGGTATTTATTCAAAATAGAAGGCATAGTGAACCAGCATGGCTACCACGGCATGCTATTCCATCCGGTTTGCGTTTAGTTGGACCATCATTTATTTATCAACAAGACAATGACCCCAAACACACCTCCAGGCTGTGTAAGGGCTATTTGACCAAGAAGGAGAATGATGGGGTGCTATGCCAGATGACCTGGCCTCCACAGTCACCAGACCTGAACCCAATCGAGATGGTTTGGGGTGAGCTGGACCGCAGAGTGAAGGCAAAAGGGCCAACAAGTGCTAAGCATCTCTGGGAACTCCTTCAAGACTGTTGGAATACCATTTCAGGTGACTACCTCTTGCAGCTCATCAAGAGAATGCCAAGAGTGTGCAAAGCAGTAATGAAAGCAAAAGGTGGCTACTTTGAAGAACCTAGAATATAAGACATATTTTCAGTTGTTTCACACTTTTTTGTTAAGTATATAATTCCACATGTGTTAATTCATAGTTTTGATGCCATCAGTGTGAATCTACAATTTTCATAGTCATGAAAATACAGAAAAATCTTTGAATGAGAAGGTGTGTCCAAACTTTTGGTCTGTACTGTATGTCTCACACCAGTAAGTGTAACGCAGCTATTCAAAGTCAATGCTTAGCCTTTTAAACATTTTCTGCGAAAAAGATATGCAAATTTTGTTCCAAAAGGAAAGACAGCTAAACTTTTGATGCCAGCAGATATCAGATATGGTAATGTGCATATCTTTTTCCAAGAAATGCAAAGAAACATTGAGTGGCTTACAATACTACTCCTGTGTACTCACTCCATTAGGAGAAATAATACCCCAAACAAGGCCTCTCAAAAATAAAAAGTATGCAAATTCTCTTATCTGATGTCTGCTGGGATCAGAGGCTTAGGCTACTTTCACACTAGCGTTTTAAAATTCCGGTATTGAGTTCCGTCATAGGGGCTCAATACCGGAATAAAACGCTTCAGTTTTGTCCCCATTCATTGTCAATGGGGACAAAACTGAACTGAAGACAACGGAATGCTCCTGAAAGCATTCCGTTCCGTCTTCAGACCGGAGAACAAACCGCAGCATGCTGCGGTTTGCTCTCCGGTCCAGGGATCCGCACCAAGACGGATCCGGAATGACCCCCAATGCAAGTCAATGGGGACGGATCCGTTTGGTGTGGACACACCAGTAATCCGGATCTGTCCTCCATTGATTTGCAATGGGGGATCATTCCGGATCCGGCTACAGACACATACATAAATACACACATACAGACATACACACATACAGACATACAGACATACACACATACATACTCACATACTCCAGGGACGCCAGCAGCATGTCTTCACGCGCCTCCTGCGCGCAGCTATGACGTTTCCCCACTGCGCCCAGCAGAGGGCGCTGTGGGGAATCGTCATCACTGCGCGTAGGAGGCACGTGAAGACGTTCTGACGGCGTCCCTGGAGTATGTGAGTATGTATGTGTGTATGTCTGTATGTATGTATGTCTGTATGTCTGTGTCTTGTTCCATGTTAACATGTATAGCACATGTACACATGTATAGCGTTAGCACGGATCCGTTGGCACCCTTTAGGTGCCGGATCCGTGCTAACGCTAGTGTGAAAGAGGCCTTAGCTGTCTTTTCATTTTGGAAGGAAAGCTAATTTGCCTATCTTTTCCCCATTCTGTTCTTTAGATAGCTACCTTACATCTGCTGGTGTGGAACACTCAGAGGTGTTATTTGTGCTAGTCCCTCTCTCTCTCTCTTTTAGTATATTCAATTCAGGTAGAACTGATTCATATCTGAATTGAAATTTGTTCATTTTTAAAATGGATGAAATTGTAATTTCTAAACTTACTCTATATCATAAAGTAGCTATCATAGGATGATCATAGGAATGAAAGATTAAATATATTTTGGTCTCGATTAGAGATGAGCAAACCTTTTGAGATTCGTTTTTTTTTCAGAATCACTAAATTTTTCAAAACGTTTGGTTCAGACCAGAATGGATTCTACCCAAACCAAAGTTGTTTCAATTGCCCTGGAAATTGGTGTATAACACCCTCTAGTCTCCAAAGACTCTTACTTTTTAGGAAAAGATGTTATATCTTTTAGATATTTTTTTATTATACATTTTTGAATTTTCTAGACTCCTCCCCTCTCCCTAAGAGTTATAATGTAAGAATGATACTGACATACATAGCTATATGTAAACACATGTCCGACAGCTTTTTTTTTTTTTTTTTTTTTTATTATTATCTTTTATACATAAAATATTCATACATACTTATAATTCATTATTATTTCCTCCCCCCTCCCACACCATTCGAGGCACACAGAGAGAAGTCATGTCCGACAGCTTTAACAAAAAGTGTGTTTAAAAACACACTGCACCGTCGAATGTGTTATGCATTTTCATATTCCAAAGGTTCTGAAAATTGTCCATTATGGTGGTCAGATAGTGTTTAAACTGGGAGCACTCATAACAGTGACATCCAGAGTTCTCCCATAACAGTGAAATACACAGTGCCCCATAACAGTGACCTCCAGAGTGCTCCCATAACAGTGACCTCCAGAGTGCTCCCATAACAGTGACATCCAGATTGCTCCCATAACAGTGACATCCAGAGTGCTCCCATAACAGTGACATCCAGAGTGCTCCCATAACAGTGAAATACACAGTGCCCCATAACAGTGACCTCCAGATTGCTCCCATAACAGTGACATCTAGAGTGCTCCCATAACAGTGACATCCAGAGTGCTCCCATAACAGTGAAATACACAGTGCCCCATAACAGTGACCTCCAGAGTGCTCCCATAACAGTGACATCCAGAGTGCTCCCATAACAGTGACATCCAGAGTGCTCCCATAACAGTGACATCCAGAGTGCTCCCATAACAGTGAAATACACAGTGCCCCATAACAGTGACCTCCAGAGTGCTCCCATAACAGTGACATCCAGAGTGCTCCCATAACAGTGACATCCAGAGTGCTCCCATAACAGTGACATCCAGAGTGCTCCCATAACAGTGAAATACACAGTGCCCCATAACAGTGACCTCCAGAGTGCTCCCATAACAGTGACATCCAGAGTGCTCCCATAACAGTGACATCCAGAGTGCTCCCATAACAGTGAAATACACAGTGCACCATAACAGTGACCTCCAGAGTGCTCCCATAACAGTGACATCCAGAGTGCTCCCATAACAGTGACATCCAGAGTGCTCCCATAACAGTGACATCCACAGTGCCCCATAACAGTGAAATCCACAGTGCCCCATAACAGTGAAATCCAGAGTGCTCCCATAACAGTGAAATCCAGAGTGCTCCCATAACAGTAAAATCCAGAGTGCTCCCATAACAGTGACATCCACAGTGCCCCATAACAGTGAAATCCACAGTGCCCCATAACAGTGACATCCAGAGTGCTCCCATAACAGTGACATCCAGAGTGCTCCCATAACAGTGACATCCAGAGTTCTCCCATAACAGTGAAATCCAGAGTGCTCCCATAACAGTGATATCCACAGTGCCCCATAACAGTGACATCTAGAGTGCCACCATAACAATGACATCCAGAGTGCCCCCATAGCAGTGACCTCCAGAGTGCTCCCATAACAGTGACATCCAGAGTGCTCCCATAACAGTGAAATCCAGAGTGCTCCCATAACAGTGATATCCACAGTGCCCCATAACAGTGACATTAGAGTGCCACCATAGCAGTGACATCCAGAGTTCCCCCATAGCAGTGACATCCAAATTGCTCCCATAACAGTGACATCCAGAGTGCTCCCATAACAGTGATAACCAGAGTGCTCCCATAACAGTGAAATCCAGAGTGCTCATATAACAGTTATATCCACAGTGCCCCCATAGCAGTGACATCCAGAGTGCCCCCATAGCAGTGACATCCAGAGTGCTCCCATAACAGTGACATCCAGAGTGATCCCATAACAGTGACATCCAGAGTGCTCCCATAACAGTGATATCCACAGTGCCCCATAACAGTGACATCCAGAGTGCTCCCATAACAGTGACATCCAGAGTGCCCCATAACAGTGACATCCACAGCGTCCCCATAACAGTGACATCCACAGCGTCCTCATAACTGTGACATCCGCAGGCCCCCATAATAGTGGCATCCACAGCGTCCCCATAACAGTGTCATCCACAGATCCCCATAACAGTGTCATCCACAGATCCCCCATAACAGGGTGTCATCCACAGATCCTCATAACAGTGTGTTATCCACAGATCCTCCATAACAGTGTCATCCACAGATCCCCCATAACAGGGTGTCATCCACAGATCCTCATAACAGTGTCATCCACAGATCCCCCGTAACAGTGTCATCCACAGATCCCCCATAACAGTGTCATCCACAGATCCCCCATAACAGTATGCCATCTACAGTGCCCCATAACACTGACATCCACTGTGCCCCCATAGCGGTGGCGTCAATAGGGGCTATGTTGTGTCGCATTTTCATTTTTTTAATATATAAAAAAACAAACACATTGAGGGGGGCTTGAACCCATAACCAAGTACATAAAAAAACACTTCTATAACCACTCAGTGTTTAAAAGCCAGTAATCTTTTCTGTTTCAAAACCTCAATAGACTGTTCCTGTGTATTATACAGTTATATGTAGTAGAAATATTATTTTATATTTTTTAGTAACTGCAAAAAGTTTTATGGCACATACCAAATTACAATTAACACAAAACCGTTCGTTATAGAAGGACAATTAAGATAATGGAAGCACCGTCTCCATTGAATGACGGAAATAAATGTGATGGAAATAAAGCTTTTACGTCATTATTACGTGCTATAAAGCTTTTTGTAATTACAAAAAAAAAAAATATATATATATATATATATATATATATATATATATATATAGCAAAAAAACAATGTTGAGCAGCACTTTATGCCAGGTGCTTATCCTTGAAGGACTCCGGACAACGAATCCCCACCATGTAGAAGAAGAGAAGCAAGGCAGCACACCGGTCTTTCGTGAAGAAAGTGGATCTTTATTGCATCAAAAAGCTCAACGTTTCAACTGCTCGCTGCAGTCTTTGTCAAGCCATGGACTTAGTGCTCATGTGTAATACATATAGGGGTATCAATCAGTGCTAACATAATCACATAATCAAGTGAAAATAACCAAAATTCATAGTGTATAACATGATTTTACAGTACAACATATCACTCATAGTATCTAAATCTCAAAACAGTGCTAGCAATAGTGACAGATTTCAAATTAATAATAGTGATGTATGAATAAATCATATACAACTCCTAATTAAGTCTCATTAAACTATAATGTGCACCTGTGCAGTTCTAATAGTAAAAGAAGGCCGCATGGCGCTCACGTTACATGCGTACTCCATAACCCTAGAGGCCAGCGTACCACTCAGCGCAGTACGCATGCGCTAGTATAGAATGGAATGACTCTAGTGTGGAATAGCAGTGCGCATGTGCGCGCACTTTTTCAGGCAATGCCCTTAGCCAAGATGGAAGCGCTGTATTCAACTATCACATAGCGCAGATACTGGGATAGGAACCACATCCCACAGACGGTAACCATGATTTCATATATACAAAACATTTCTTGATAGTCCGAAGCAGCATTGGCACTAACGTGGGTGCGGGCCCATTACCCCCGTAAATCACGGAGGCAAAATGCATGCATAACCTGCGTGAGGATGAGAAACATTTTCATGCCTCCAATCTCCACGCCAGGTAACCACCACTTTCACCTCGCCAGCTCCGATCAGCTGAAATGAGTACTAAAACAGGACAGGGACCGACCCACAGTGGCACTGTGGGGGATCACCTGTCCCAAAAGGTTATGATCGGAAGTGTTCCTGATCCCATAAATAAATCAAAGTTGCGCTCATTAGATAGTATACGCAGAAGCGCTGCTATTTTAGAAAAAACTAAAATAATGTTAACACAAGGTACGCTCACATCTTACATTAAACAAGAAGGAAAAAAACACATGTATGGTGGCGTCATCGCGGTGGCTTGATATATAGGCTCTCATTCTGATACGGTCCATTCTGGGAAAAAGTGCGCGCACATGCGCACTGCTATTCCACACTTGAGTCATTCCATTCTATACTAGCGCATGCGTACTGCGTTGAGTGGTATGCCGGCATCCATGGTTATGGAATACACATGTAAGGTGAGCGCCATGCGGCCTTCTTTTACTATTAGAACTGCACAGGTGCACATTATAGTTTAATGAGACTTAATTAGGAGTTGTATATGATTTATTCATACATCACTATTATTAATTTGAAATCTGTCACTATTGCTAGCACTGTTTTGAGATTTAGATACTATGAGTGATATGTTGTACTGTAAAATCATGTTATACACTATGAATTTTGGTTATTTTCACTTGATTATGTGATTATGTTAGCACTGATTTATACCCCTATATGTATTACACATGAGCACTAAGTCCATGGCTTGACAAAGACTGCAGTGAGCAGTTGAAACGTTGCGCTTTTTGATGCAATAAAGATCCACTTTCATCACGAAAGACCGCTATATATATATATATATATATATATATATATATATATATATATAATTATAGATAGATAGATAGATATTTATATATATATATCTTGACAGGCATTGTATAGACACGGCCATATGGAGTCCAGCAGGGACTCTCAGGCATCGGCACTGTACAAGCAGTGAAGTGAGTTGTCAGCTCAGACGTTCAGGTCACTGCAGAGGCCCTGACCCTGGCTCAGTGATATGATAGCACTGAGCATGCGTCAGGAGTACAAGCCTCCCGGCCCCCAAGGGATGATGTTCCATCAACTGCAGCAGCAGCAGGAAGACAAGGAGACGGGAACTGGCCAGAAGAAGAGAAAGCTGGTGAACTGGAGTCACACAACCAGACCCTGGAGCCAGAAAGCAGCAGGGTGGAGGAGGGTGAGTATGTGATTGAAGTGCTTCTGTCCACAGGTTAGTTTAAAGGGACATATAATAGGTTTTGCCTGGAGAACCCCTTTAAGCTAATTACTGGATGCGTATTGTTTTCTCATGGCCACACATTCTGTTATGGATGTCTCATGATGGAGCTGAGGACAAGGAGGAGGAGCAGGAGGAGTCTGACCAGGAAAAGAAAAAGCTGAAGATGATGACAAGGACACTGCATTGCTTCAGTGATCCAGTGATGCCGCCTCATGTGCTGCAATAGAGCTCTGGTATCTATGTTTGTGTTTGAATGCCAACAGCTTATTTAAATCCTGCAGATATTGACCACATCTGTGGTTTTGTGTTCCGGCCTTGTTGAGAAAAAAAAACACCACACATTTGTTGCTCACACAGAGCTAGAGGAAGCTGAGTGGAAGCTGAGCTTGGTGTAGGTCTGGCATGTTTTGAGAATGTGCTCACAGTATTAATGGCATAACCTGTTCCTGAACTGACCTCAATATAAGCATATCTGGCTCTGGCAGTTGTTTTGGAGGTTTTGGCCGTACATTGCCTCCACTTTTTATTGCCACCGTGGCCATCATCCTTCTCATCACATGCCTTTTCCTGTTGTTTGACACTCCAATCTGGCTCCCAAGTCCTATTCAATACACAATCATCATTGGAGTCCTCACCCTCCTTGACACTTTTATCAGACTGTGATATCTCATGGTAAGCTCCTTGACACCCATCCAGATTCCCTGCTCTGTATTTGTCCCGACTGCCACTGTCAAATCCTGTGTTGGGTGCCAACTGCAAATATTGTGGCTACAGGTACCATTGTAACCACCACCAGCAACAGAGCTATGCATGGGGTCCCCTGCGTCCCCCTGAAAATCCCACTTATGGCAGTCCAAACTCTGACTGCTCTCACAGAAGTCATCAACAGGCAGATTCTCCTGACTGTATGCTGGAGTGTATGATGGGGTTTTCTTGCCACTTCTTTAGAAATAAAGAAGCCGCCCCACTAGGAGGTGGCAGTGAAGAAAAAAAGGATGCCACTGAAAGCCTTCTCTGGGGCTGCAAGGAGTAGGAGCAGGAGGAATGCTGTGAGCCCTGGCTCCAAGGCATGGTGTCACACTCAGAAGTCACCTCCACATCATCCTGCTGAGTGGAGGATTGAGCCATCCAATCCACAATCTCATGCTCTTTACCTTCAATGATAATGTTGCACCTTTCTGAAGCCAGGGAATACTGTAGCCTACTACTACTTCTGGCCAGATAGCTGGTGCAGCTACTACCTACATTGTGGCTCTGAGAGGACAAGGTCTGACCCTAGGTTTTTCATTTGGAACTATTCCGTATTCCAGACTTTTGACCTAACATACACAGTCACACAAAGTATACAATGGTTTGCAAGTCTGTTTTCTGGAACTTATAGACTGAGATTCGCAATTAAATTTATTTCCCTTTCTGCAAACATACTAATGACAGTGCTACTGACAAGTTACTTTGGGAATAATGTAGTATGTGTCAGTAACAGAGTTGGGCCTAATGTCTTCTGTGAATTCAAATACACAGATTCAGAAAATCTTTCTCAGATTTGGGACTACTGTTTGATGTGTTCACACAGAGATTTATTACAGTATTGATGTATGTGTAATTTTGCTGGTAGAAAAATGGTGCTATTGCTTTTGCTACAGTACAATGTGTTTTAGAACACATGATGCACTAAACAATAATTGCTCTGCAGGAGAAGATGGTGTTATTGCTGTAAAATTCTTTTGTTATAATGCAACACATTTAACATGGACAGATGTGATGAACTGGGAAAAATGTATGTGGTCATTTATCAAACTGGTGCAAAGTAGAAGTGTCTTAGTTGCCCATACCAATCAATCAAAATCCAAACATTTAAAAGAGCTGTCAAAAATGAAAGGTGGAATCTGATTGGTTGCTATGGGCAACTAAGCCAGTTCTATGTTACACCAGTTTGATAAATGACCCCAGTAGTCTGCATCAGAATGCCAACTTATTGCTGTACTGGCAATAAGCTTATGTAGAAACTTCAGCTTTGGAAGAAAAACAGCTATCTTTTTGTTTAAATGAGAAAAATACATTTTCTTGCAGATGGCTGCTTTTGAGGTTCTGCGGCAGCTGCAGATGTATTATAATGCAGAAAATGCAGCTCGAAGACACTTAGGTACTCATTCCCTGAAAGCTTTTCCTGTTCAAATTTCCGATTCTACACAATTATTTCCTTTTCTAGTCTTTCCCTTCACTGTCCCTTGCACTAGAATAAAAGCTTGATTGTCACTGTACACTGTCCCTAAGATTGTTTTCTGTCAATGCAGAAACCTATCTATCCTCAATCAGTGCCCAAAACAGAATGACCTTCTGCTCATTCTGCTAGAGCACCTCCCTGCTTGCTGCCCCACTGATTAGCTCATACATGCTGCCTGTCAGCCTCGGTTCCAATCAGGCAAGCTCCCCCCACTTCTTCTCAGGGTCATGTGAGCGTACTTCTTCCTCTCTTGTGCTTTTTGCCACCCAACATGTGCAGTAAAATGTCAATGATTGCCATTTTACTAGATTTGTTCGAAGCAAACCTGAAAAGCTTTAGTTTCACTTTGCAGATTAATTTTTGTTTGTTATAACTGGTTAGCTCATAAAAGATTGAAATGACTGAAAAAGTATTCAAAAACGTTCACATTCATTAAAAAAGACTTTTTAATGCAAACTTTGTCTCAGAAAATGGGGGAAATGTGTTACTCGATGCCAAAATGAAAATTGGGCATTAGTAAATTTTTTTGGTATAATTTTTTGTTTGTTTGGTTTGTGTGTGTGGTATGTTTACATGCAACAGACTTATATTGCTGAAATTTCCACCATTGTTCTAAGATGTGAATAATACAAAGCTCAAAAATATATTGGGTAAAAAAGGCATATTGTGCAGTGGAGTTTAAATATAAAACAAGTGACAGTGTTTGAGAGCCTGCATTATATAATACAGTAGTGCCACACTCACCTTTTGGGGTTGTGCGAAAAGAGATTCAGCTCCCATCAGGAGTCAGATTTCAGCCACACAGATTAGAAATCGCGAATGTGAATAGAGATTTGTAAAAATCCTTGTGCATGCCACAGAAACAACTACATTCAGTCACATTCATCACACACTACAGCTTGTTTAAATTTACCATAAGGGCTCATGCACACAACTTTATTATTCTTCAGTATGCTATCCCTTTTTAAAACAGATAGCACACTGAACTATACATATTAATGAGACTATTCATACATCAATTTTTCACAGATCCATGAGACTGATATGAAAATTTCACTGCAGGTAATTGGTGGGAAAGAGAAAAAAATAGATTATGCACAGAAGCAATTTGTTTATTAACCCATTGACGACTTCTGCCATATATGTACAAGTTGTCACTTTAAAGATGTTGTCCACTAGCAAGTGCAGTGGGTGACATAGCAGCTTGGTTTCTGCTGTTTCAAACAGCAGAAGCCCAGGGCTAATGTCTGCGATCAGCCATAAGGTCGATCACAGACATTTAAACCATCAGATGTCGTGGTCAAATGTGATCGAGGCATCTGAGTGGTGAAAATGCGAGAGCCACGTGCCATTGGGCCCTGAACAGCCTCCCCCGGCTGAGATCAAGAAAGCTGTTGTGTTAAAGTGATATCCGGGAGCCTCAAGCAGGCTCCGATACCTATCACTGGTATATACCAATACAGGCCTGCAGGTGGCAGCACTGTATTAGAATACAGTGAATTATTCATCACAGAATACAATGGGCAATCTAATGATTGCTGGATACAAAAAAAAGTAAAAAATGTAAAAGTTCTACAGATGAGCAAATCATCCAAAATTTGCTTCGGCGAATAATCAACAAATTTCTGACAAGATTCGTTCTTAATACGAATTTATTTGTTCGAATTTGCGTTCAAAAATAATCGTTTTGCGAACATTCCTGCACAAATTACGAACATACAGTCAGCGTTGTTAAAAGTACGTAATACATAAGCATTAGTGTACAAAGTGCGTACGAATCCTTAGCATACTATTGACTCGCAATTGCGTCATACGCACGAATGCACGAGGCTAGGCCGCGACATACAGTATTTAGAGGCACTCCATATGAGGTAGAAAAGTAAGGTGCTAGCTATCCGGCTAAGTGCATAATTTATTCTTATAAACTTTATACTAGGTGGTATCGTACACCAGCCTTTCTCTTCGACCATGGTCTTGCTATTTCGGATTTGTGTTGGCGGTGCCGGGGGGAAAGAGGTACTATATCTCATTTGTGGTGGTATTGTCCAGGGATACGCCCTTTTTGGTCCCTAGTGGAAGGGAAAATAAATTCTATCTGTCAAGCCTCATTAAAATTGACGGCTTCTTTGGTTCTTTTACACCCTCTAGTGTGTGCCTTCCTTTTTTTTTTTTTTTTTTCTCTTGATTTTTTTTTCTTCTTCTCTTATTGATTGTTTTGTTTAAATTTTCTATTGTTCTATGTTATGTATTAAAAAAAATATAAATAAATAAGAAAAGATTTCAGGATTAAAAAAAAAAAAGTGCATAATTTACTAAAAAAAAAACACCGTACAATAAGTGCATTAATAGGACACATTGCAGTACCTGAAAAAGAATACACACAAAGGGCTAAAGTGCTTGAACGTTGCTGAACCTGTAAAAACATTATTGCTAAAATACAGCAAAGACAATTATGCAAACATTTTAGTGCAATTTCACATTTGCAAGCATAAAAGGCTCAGATATATACAGTACGTTTGAGTCTCTCCTCGAGTCGTGGCTGCTTGGCATGATATAACACTTGAACACAGTCCAAAATTCAATTGTAATCCACGTGAGGTAATTTTGTAATCCAAACAAGTAAAGTGTGATGGGATAATTTAAAATAGCAGCAAATAGAGAACTCTCTTTGCAAAGGGGGCTCCCAAATAACCTGAGAGGGGGGAAAAGGAAAATAGGCGTGCTTAGGCGCAACTGGGAATTTTCTGCAGAATGAAGGGGGGGGGGTCCTGACAAGCCATGTCCATCTGGGTAAGAGTCAAACTGGGGGCAATACAAACTAAAAAAAACAAGTGCCAACTAGCTCTCACCCGTCAGGTGCAGTCCATGGTGTGGCTCCCATAGGTCCTCCTGAGGTGTCCTTTAAATCACTCAAATAGAAGGGATCCTCAGATGAGGGACTTGAAGTCCTCGTCGCTTGAACTACTACTGAATGAGATCAGAGGATGCTCCTGCCTCCTGTAGGCCAAGCTGGCTGTTGTGGTGGAGCTCCACACTGCCCTCTTCTGCCAGAAGTTGGACTTGACCGGGTCTGGGTGGTGGTCACACTGGTAAGCGCTGCAGCCACTTGCGTCTTTACTTTTCCGGATTCCCCTGCCGGGACAGCAGGAGTAAGGACTTCTGGATGCAGTGGTTGAGGCAAAGTTGCACCCAGGGAAGAAGCACCAGGTCCCCTGGCTGCTGCTGGCTTCATTTTCCAGGGTAGTTGGTACTGGTGGATCACTGTGGACTGGAACGTAAACGAAGTCGTCACCTGACCCAGCAGAAAGGACTGTGATGGTGGTGGTGGCACTGGAAGTCCAGAGATCAGAGGCTCTGGCTGTGGCTTCTCCCTGAAACGGAGGGTGCCATCTGGTGACTCCTGAAGGCACCAGGGGCTTAGGTAATATGGTAATCCCGGTAGCAAAGGGGCCTTTTTAGGGATGCCATGGGGGTGTATTCCACCTGATCCCCCACGTACAGGCTGTGACAGGGTTGGGGCAGGTATGGCCATCTCACTGACCTGCAGCCCACGAAGTACTCCTTGCCGTCTTCGTCATCCGCCAGGAAGCCACAGCCTCACTCCACAGAAAACCACAGGACGGTTCCCTTTCGCCGCTCCAGTGTAGGGTCTCCCTGCCTTGGATGGTCCAATACTTGGATGACCCAATCCTCCACTGCATTCTTGAAGTCCCATAGGGTCTGGGTGTGGGCCGTCACCGATGCTGGCACAATCGGATTCTGCCGAATGGAAGATGTTGTTGTTGTTCTCCTCGGCAAGGCGAATATGGAGTCAGGAGCCGGTGAGACTGTCTTGCACAAATGTGCCACTCTGATCTCTGGAGCGGGCGGTGGTTCGGGGTATTTGTTCCCAAAGACCATCTATCCCCACTTGGGTCGCAGTTCTTTCGCCATGCTGTTTGCTGTGGTCTGACTCTGGATCTTGTTCACCGCTGGCTTGAACTGGAGAGGAGGGATGGAGTAATGAGGGAGGAGTCTTCACTCCCTATACGTGCAAATAGTTAGTTCCCAGTGGGCCGTATCATCATTTTCTCGCTTTTGGGGGCTGGGGGAGAGGACAAGAAGAATGTGTACGTTGTGTACGTTGCATATGTAGCGTTAGCATTCAAAATTTTAAGAACATTTACGAATAATACGAAGCGAATCTGAAAAAATCCGGATTCACTTCGGAGTAGGAAAAATGGAGGATTCAATACGAATCTACGAAGCGGTAAATAGATTTGCTCATCTCTAAACAGTTCAAATCACATCTTTTCCCCAAAATTTAAATAATTAATAATAAATTAAAACATCATAGGCATCTCTGCATCGAAAAACACCTGTATTTTTAAAATATGACAATATTGATCCCATACAGTGAATGGCGGAACAGAAAAAAATTTCAAAATGGCCAAATCACCTTTTTTTTGTTACTTCACCTCCTAAAAAATTGATATAACTGAAAAATACAAATCATCCAGCAAAAAAATGATCCCTCCAACAGCTCTATCGGCACAGATTTAAAAAAAAAAGTTAGAGGGGTTAAAATATGGCACTAAAACGAAAAAACTGTGTGCAAAGGTTTTTTTTCAGAACTAACACAAGAAAAACTATACAAGTATGGTATTGTTATAATTGTGCTGACTTGGAGAATGAAGGGAAAGTAACAGGTCAATTTTATCTTACAGGGAACGCTGTAAAAATAAAACCCATAAAACTGTGGCAGAATTGCCTTTTTTTTTCCCCATTCCACTCAATTTGGATTTTTTTTCCAGCTCCCCTCCTCATCATATGCAATATTAAATGATGCTATTAGAAAGTACAAAAAAAGTCCTCATACAGGTCTGTGAACAGAAAAATAAAAAAGTTATGGCTCTAGGAAGGCAAGAAGTGAAAAACGAATTTTGCAGACGGAAAATTGTATACGGAAAATTGTTCTTCTCCCAACAGGCAAGAATGTTTAGAAGACTAGATAGAAGGGCACATAATGTGAGTAGATCTGTGAGGCAAACTGCCTGAGGTTTGATGCTCTGTACACACGAAGAAAAAAAATAGTGATCTGATTCAGTGACATTTAATATCTGTTCATTTGTCAGTATTTGTTGTCTGAATTGCAGTTGCTGTCAGGTTGTGTTTTCAGGTGTCAGTGTAACAGAGAGTAAATACATACTTTAACACATCTGCAAAAATGGAGCAGTATAAACTTAGTTTTGTATGAAGCGAGAATTCCAGCTTAGGCAAGAATGATTATATTATTGTTGCAGAGATTGCATTTGAAGGGCATGCAGCATATGAGTGTGACTGAGCCGACGATCCATTTAATACTGTAAGCTGATCCGCTGTGATTCTAAAACTTTACCACTGTATTACCTCAAGTTTACCATTGTAATACCTTTGTTTTCACGCTCCAAGACATAAAATGAACATGCAATAGCTCCCTGAGGTTCCAAAAAGATCTATACCTATTGAATCTTCCTAGGTTGATATAAGAGATTCATATCTGGACAGAGGAGTAAAGATGACCATACTCATTTAGACTAAGGTCAGGAGAACCCCCCTTCCCTTCCGTGATTGGCAGAGGTTTATTTCTGTCTCTCCACTGACAACACACGCTAGTTCAGTTTAACCAAGCATGCATGTGTAAGGGGCAATCAAGAAGGAATGCCGTAAGCAGAAAGACAGGTTTGCAACTGTCCTTAAATGTATCATTAACACTGGGGGATCAAGTTATTATGGCCATAAATTTCATAATTTTGTAGGTCAGAGTCAATGCTGCAAATAGTATAGTGGGTTGTAGGCATGTATCACTTTTTTATAATTTTCCAATGTGTCCATAAAATCTATTGGATGTCTGTGATATTAGAAGTTAGCTGAAAACAATCGGGGTGACAACCTTGCGAACAAGCATTTAAACGACAACTGTTGAGGGTACAGTACTATGAAAACATTTTAGGCAGATATGGGGAAAATGCTGCCAATTAAGAATACTTTCAAAAATAAAGGTTAATAGTTTATTTAAATCATTTAACAAAATTGAAAGTGAATGGACAAAACAGAAATGCAAATCAAATCATTTTTTGGTGTGACCACTCTTTGCCTTCAAAACAGCATCAATTCTAGGTACAGATACATGAACTTTTCAAAACTTTTCAAAGAAACTCACCTAGGAGGTTGTTCCAAACATTGTGGAGAACTAACCACAGATCTTTTGTGGATGTAGGATTGCTCAAATCCGTCTGTCTCTTCATGTAATCCCAGACAGAATGAATGGTTTTGAAATCAGGGCTTTGTGGAGGCCATATCACAACCTCCAGCACTACACTTAAACTATTACTTCTATTTTTGAAAGCATTCTTACTTTGAAGCATTTTTTCCACAATTGCCAACCATTTTTGCACAGTACTGTGGTATTCACATCTGGACATTCATGGCCTAATCAGTGGATAGGCCATACATTTCCGATAGGGGTGGGTCCCACTTCTGGGACCCAGAGGTGGGACCTGCACCTATTAGACATTTGTCCTGTTAATATGCCATAAATGTAAAGAATCAGAATTACCCTTTAGAACTTTAAATCATGAACCTTAATGATCTACCACCACTACCCCTGGACACACAATATTACGTCCATGACTTTGCTCATGCCCAAAAATCTCTGCTGTTAATTTTCATGATATACTGTATCTGTGTAGTGAAGTTAAGTTGTTCAAACTTAATAAATTGCATAATTCTGGCAAATGCAGCTTAATATAAGTTGCATAAAGCTGTATTCAGTGAGATAACCTAATAACAATTAATGCAGGACCGTAAAAGTGATGGTCTATCCTCATGATAGGTCATCGTTATCTGATCATCGGGATTCTGGCACCTTGCATCACTGCATATCAGCTGTTCTGCAGTCCCTCAGGTACTTGACATACACCACTCCATTCCTTATGTAGTAGACAGAGCTGGTTAGTGCAGAGTAGCTCAAATTGAAGTACTGTAAATGAGACTAGGGTTGCAGTAATCAGCACCATCCACTGCACAATGGAAGGAGAGGTGTATTTCTGTCACCAGAGCTACTATAGAAAAGCTTATCTGTGGAGGTGCAGGTTGTCGGACCCACACCAATCAGATAGTGATTGCTTTTCTTGATGAAAGGCCAGCACTTGTAAAGAGTCGGACAACCTCTTTAAGTAGTTAACTTTCAGAGAATTACCACTTCTGAGAAGAAACCATTCCTACTTTGGCCAAATTTTGTGCTACATACCTTAGTGCTAAAAAAGATTAAAAATAATAAAGATTATTAATAATCTACTAAAAAAAGCCTATCATTCATAGTGGTTTGCTACTATATATTAAAAAGAAAAAGTTCTTCAGTTACAAAACCTTGCAGATAGAAAAGTTTTATTAAATGGAATATGCAAGTAAAAATGCCTGCCTTTACTGCCAGCCTGCAGATGTTCCAGTTCATAAATGCCAATTAATGTGTAAAGTGCTTTAAAGGTGACCTACTGGAAATAATTAGAGATGAGCGAGTAGTGTTCGATCGAGCCGGTATTCGATCGAATACTACGATATTCGGCACACTCGATTTCAATCGAGTATAACGGCGATGGCGCACTTAGAATTCGTTTCCCCTCCCACCTTCCCTGGCGCTCTTTTTCCACCAATCAACATGCAGGGGGGGTATGACAGGCACGCTGAGCACGCTGGCAGCGCGAAAACAGCGTCTACATGGATTGGCTGGAAAAACCATGTGACCTCGAATCATAAAAACTCAGCTCTTCCTGCTCGTACGCATATGCTGCGTGAACTTAGTCAGGGACAGAGGCTGGAGAAGGGAGAGACAGATTTTAGCTGTTGGACAGGCAGGAGCGTGATTAAAAGCCCTTATCAGGGCTACTACAGTGGACTTCAGTGATAGCTTTACTACAATATAGACTTTACAGAGAACGGCTGCTGTATTCAGGGATAGCTGCTGGAGTAGGGACAGAGAGAGGCATTAGTGGTGTATTAGGTGCTCTGCTACATACCAAACTATATTTGGCACTACTGCTGTGTACTTTGAAATATACAATATCTAGGCATTTTAATAGGCCACTGTACTGTGCGTTCTCTTGCTAAATTATCTCACATACCTGGTGTAAATACCCACCGTCTGTTCAGTTACTACACGGCTGTGTACTTTGAAATATACAATATCTAGGCATTTTAATAGGCCACTGTACTGTGCGTTCTCTTGCTAAATTATCTCACATACCTGGTGTAAATACCCACCGTCTGTTCAGTTACTACACGGCTTTGTACTTTGAAATATACAATATCTAGGCCATTTAATAGGCCACTGTACTGTGCGTTTTCTTGTTAAAGTATCTCACATACCTGGTGTACATACCCACCGTCTGTTCAGTTACTACACGGCTTTGTACTTTGAAATATACAATATCTAGGCCATTTAATAGGCCACTGTACTGTACGTTCTCTTGTTAAATTATCTCACATACCTGGTGTAAATACCCACCGTCTGTTCAGTTACTACACGGCTGTGTACTTTGAAATATACAATATCTAGGCATTTTAATAGGCCACTGTACTGTGCGTTCTCTTGTTAAATTATCTCACATACCTGGTGTAAATACCCACCGTCTGTTCAGTTACTACACGGCTTTGTACTTTGAAATATACAATATCTAGGCATTTTAATAGCCCACTGTACTGTGCGTTCTCGTGCTAAATTATCTCACATACCTGGTGTAAATACCCACCGTCTGTTCAGTTACTACACGGCTTTGTACTTTGAAATATACAATATCTAGGCATTTTAATAGGCCACTGTACTGTGCGTTCTCTTGTTAAATTATCTCACATACCTGGTGTAAATACCCACCGTCTGTTCAGTTACTACACGGCTTTGTACTTTGAAATATACAATATCTAGGCATTTTAATAGGCCCACTGTACTGTGCGTTCTCGTGCTAAATTATCTCACATACCTGGTGTACATACCCACCGTCTGTTCAGTTACTACACGGCTTTGTACTTTGAAATATACAATATCTAGGCCATTTAATAGGCCACTGTACTGTACGTTCTCTTGTTAAATTATCTCACATATCTGGTGTAAATACCCACCGTCTGTTCAGTTACTACACGGCTGTGTACTTTGAAATATACAATATCTAGGCCATTTAATAGGCCACTGTACTGTGCGTTCTCTTGTTAAATTATCTCACATACCTGGTGTAAATACCCACCGTCTGTTCAGTTACTACACGGCTTTGTACTTTGAAATATACAATATCTAGGCCATTTAATAGGCCACTGTACTGTGCGTTCTCTTGTTAAAGTATCTCACATACCTGGTGTACATACCCACCGTCTGTTCAGTTACTACACGGCTTTGTACTTTGAAATATACAATATCTAGGCCATTTAATAGGCCACTGTACTGTGCGTTCTCTTGTTAAATTATCTCACATACCTGGTGTACATACCCACCGTCTGTTCAGTTACTACACGGCTTTGTACTTTGAAATATACAATATCTAGGCATTTTAATAGCCCACTGTACTGTGCGTTCTCGTGCTAAATTATCTCACATACCTGGTGTAAATACCCACCGTCTGTTCAGTTACTACACGGCTTTGTACTTTGAAATATACAATATCTAGGCCATTTAATAGGCCACTGTACTGTGCGTTCTCTTGTTAAAGTATCTCACATACCTGGTGTACATACCCACCGTCTGTTCAGTTACTACACGGCTTTGTACTTTGAAATATACAATATCTAGGCCATTTAATAGGCCACTGTACTGTGCGTTCTCTTGTTAAAGTATCTCACATACCTGGTGTACATACCCACCGTCTGTTCAGTTACTACACGGCTTTGTACTTTGAAATATACAATATCTAGGCCATTTAATAGGCCACTGTACTGTGCGTTCTCTTGTTAAATTATCTCACATACCTGGTGTAAATACCCACCGTCTGTTCAGTTACTACACGGCTGTGTACTTTGAAATATACAATATCTAGGCCATTTAATAGGCCACTGTACTGTGCGTTCTCTTGTTAAATTATCTCACATACCTGGTGTAAATACCCACCGTCTGTTCAGTTACTACACGGCTTTGTACTTTGAAATATACAATATCTAGGCCATTTAATAGGCCACTGTACTGTGCGTTCTCTTGTTAAAGTATCTCACATACCTGGTGTACATACCCACCGTCTGTTCAGTTACTACACGGCTTTGTACTTTGAAATATACAATATCTAGGCCATTTAATAGGCCACTGTACTGTGCGTTTCTTGTTAAAGTATCTCACATACCTGGTGTACATACCCACCGTCTGTTCAGTTACTACACGGCTTTGTACTTTGAAATATACAATATCTAGGCCATTTAATAGGCCACTGTACTGTGCGTTCTCTTGTTAAAGTATCTCACATACCTGGTGTACATACCCACCGTCTGTTCAGTTACTACACGGCTTTGTACTTTGAAATATACAATATCTAGGCCATTTAATAGGCCACTGTACTGTGCGTTTTCTTGTTAAAGTATCTCACATACCTGGTGTACATACCCACCGTCTGTTCAGTTACTACACGGCTTTGTACTTTGAAATATACAATATCTAGGCCATTTAATAGGCCACTGTACTGTACGTTCTCTTGTTAAATTATCTCACATACCTGGTGTAAATACCCACCGTCTGTTCAGTTACTACACGGCTGTGTACTTTGAAATATACAATATCTAGGCCATTTAATAGGCCACTGTACTGTGCGTTCTCTTGTTAAATTATCTCACATACCTGGTGTAAATACCCACCGTCTGTTCAGTTACTACACGGCTTTGTACTTTGAAATATACAATATCTAGGCCATTTAATAGGCCACTGTACTGTGCGTTCTCTTGTTAAAGTATCTCACATACCTGGTGTACATACCCACCGTCTGTTCAGTTACTACACGGCTTTGTACTTTGAAATATACAATATCTAGGCCATTTAATAGGCCACTGTACTGTGCGTTTTCTTGTTAAAGTATCTCACATACCTGGTGTACATACCCACCGTCTGTTCAGTTACTACACGGCTTTGTACTTTGAAATATACAATATCTAGGCCATTTAATAGGCCACTGTACTGTACGTTCTCTTGTTAAATTATCTCACATATCTGGTGTAAATACCCACCGTCTGTTCAGTTACTACACGGCTGTGTACTTTGAAATATACAATATCTAGGCCATTTAATAGGCCACTGTACTGTGCGTTCTCTTGTTAAATTATCTCACATACCTGGTGTAAATACCCACCGTCTGTTCAGTTACTACACGGCTTTGTACTTTGAAATATACAATATCTAGGCCATTTAATAGGCCACTGTACTGTGCGTTCTCTTGTTAAAGTATCTCACATACCTGGTGTACATACCCACCGTCTGTTCAGTTACTACACGGCTTTGTACTTTGAAATATACAATATCTAGGCCATTTAATAGGCCACTGTACTGTACGTTCTCTTGTTAAATTATCTCACATATCTGGTGTAAATACCCACCGTCTGTTCAGTTACTACACGGCTGTGTACTTTGAAATATACAATATCTAGGCCTTTTAATAGGCCACTGTACTGTGCGTTCTCTTGCTAAAGTATTTCACATACCTAATTATATACCCAAATATTGTATTTGCAACAAAAAAAAAATAAAATGCGGAGGGGGGCTAGCGGAATAGGACGTGGACGTGGACGAGGACGGGGGCGCGGAAATGCTGTTGGGGGCCTTGTTGAAGCCAGTGGGTATACAATGTGTGCTGGTGAGGATCAGCCAGGATCCCGCTCATCCAGAATCCCTGCCTTTATGGGACAGTTAAGCAGGGGGCGGGTTACACCGCTGTTGAGGCCTGAGCAGGTTGAACAGGTGGTGCAATGGATAGCCGATAGCGCTTCCACACAGTTGTCCACCAGCCAGTCATCCACACAGTCTCACTCTGACCCTCCTTCCTCCACACCTGGCCAACAGAGTCATCCCACCCTTGACCCCTCCCAGGAGCTCTTTTCGGGTCCTTTTTCAGATGTGCCGGAAGAATCCCAGGAGCTAGCAGAGGAATTTGTTTGTAGTGATGCCCAAACACTGGAGTTTTCGCCATCTCCTGCTGATGTGGACCCTGAGCCAGCATCTGTTATCATGAGCGATGATGATGATGAGACGCAGTTGCCATCAAGGGAGGCTGTTGGAATGTCCAGTGGGCAGGAGGAGGAGCAGAGTGAGGAAGTGGAAGAGGAGCTGGTGGATGACGAAATGACCGACCCCACTTGGCCAGGGGTGATGTCCAGCGAGGAAAGCAGTGGAGAGGTGGTGGTCTGCGCAGCACCGAAAAAGGCAGCAAGAGGCAGAGGGATGTCCACAGGCAGAGGGATGTCCACAGGCAGAGGGATGTCCACAGGCAGAGGGATGTCCACAGGCAGAGGGATGGCCACAGGCAGAGGGATGGCCACAGGCAGAGGGATGGCCACAGGCAGAGGACAGTTCAGACAGAGAAGTGAGGCCACAGCCAGCAGGGCCGAAGCTGTTCCCGCCAGCGGCCAGTCGCGCGAAGCTCCCCCATCGAGGCCTCGTACTTCTGTGGTGTGGAGATATTTTAATGTTTGTGCGGATGACAAACTGAGCGCGGTTTGCACACTCTGCCACTCAAAACTGAGTAGGGGCTCTGAGAAGAGCAATCTGACCACCTCAGGCATGCGGCGTCACTTGGAATTCAAGCACTGGGCTGAGTGGGAGAGAGCAAACGCAATACAAACTGCGCCCGGTCTTGCTGCCACTGCCTCTTCCCCTTTGTTGTGTGCTGCCACTGCGGTCCAGACCTCCAGCCAGGACACCTCCACATCTGCCTCTGCCTCTGCTACTTTGGGGCCTTCTCCTTCAGCCTCCCCTTCCCCCGCCCCTTCCCCCGCCTCTTCGCCTGCACCTTCACACTCCTCGTCCCAACAACTGTCCATCTCGCAGGCGTTCGACCGCAGGCGGAAGTACGCCTCGAGTCACCCCCAAGCCCAAGCCTTAAACTGCCACATCTCCAAACTGCTGGCCCTGGAGATGTTGCCGTTTAGGCTTGTGGAGACGCAGGCCTTCCGCGACCTGATGGCGGCTGCCGCACCTCGCTATTCCGTCCCTAGCCGCCACTACTTTTCCCGGAGTGCCGTCCCCGCCCTGCACCAGCACGTGTCGCGTAACATCAGGCGGGCCCTGAGGTACGCAGTCAGCGCAAAGGTCCACTTGACCACCGACTCATGGACAAGCGCTTGCGGCCAGGGACGATACATTTCTCTGACGGCACACTGGGTGAATGTAGTGGAGGCGGGGACGGGGTCGCAAACAGAGACGGCCTACCTACCACCCCCGCCCAAGATTGCCAGCATGGGTTCTGATAAACCCCCCTCCTCCTCCTCCTCCTCCTCCTCCTCCTGTGCCTTAACATCTCCCTCAGCCGCTAGCTGGAAGCGTTGCAGCACTGGCGCGGGGAGACGTCAGCAGGCGGTGCTTAAGCTCATCAGCTTGGGCGACAGGAAGCACAGCGCCCCAGAGGTGAGGGACGCCATATTGCAGCAGACGGAGATGTGGCTGTCGCCGCTGCAGCTAGGACCAGGCATGGTCGTGTGCGATAACGGCCGTAACCTGGTGGCGGCTCTGGAGCTTGCCGAACTCAATCACGTACCATGCCTGGCCCACGTTTTTAATCTGGTAGTCCAAAAATTTCTGAAGACTTACCCCAACCTGGCAGAGCTACTGGTGAAAGTGCGGCGCTTGTGCGCTCACTTTCGGAAGTCAACTGTAGCTGCTGCTAGCTTAAAAAAACTCCAGCAACGCCTCCATTTGCCTGAACATCGGCTGTTGTGCGACCTGCCGACTCGCTGGAATTCCACCTATTCCATGTTGGCCAGGGTGTGTGAGCAGCAGAGAGCATTGATGGAGTACCAGATAATGAATCCACGCGTGCCTCCAACTCAGCTCCCTCAGTTTGCCAACCACGAGTGGCCATGGATGGCAGACATATGCGATGTACTGCGTATCTTTGAGGAGTCCACCAAGAAGGTCAGCAGCGAGGACGCTATAGTGAGCGTAACCATCCCGCTCCTAGGCGTCCTTAAAGAATCGCTCATCGCAATAAGGGAGAACGCATTGCACGCAGAGGAGACGGGGGTAGGAGGAGACGCAACGGAGCTACACAGTCAGACCACACTTTTGTCTGCTTCACGGTGGCAGTTGCAGGAGGAGGAGGATGAAGAGGAGGAGGACGACGTGGAGGTGGCTGTGGAAGAGGAGGAGGATGCTGGCGGCGAGGGTAGCAGTCAGGCTGTGTGCGTCCCATTGGTTCAGCGCGGATGGGGCGGAGAGGAGGCGGAAGAGGAAGAGGAGGAAATGGCAAGTGATCCTTCTGGTGGGGGCAGTGAGGTCATGCCTATTCAGAGTCTGGCACACATGGCTGACTTCATGCTGGGCTGCTTTTCCCGGGACACACGTGTTGTCCGGATAGTGGAGAACAAACTGTACTGGGTCTTCGCACTCCTGGACCCCCGGTATAAAGATAACGTCTCCTCTTTTATTCCGGTAGAGGAGAGGACGAATCGATTGCTGGAATACCAGAGGGAACTCGTGCAGAACATGATGGAGATTTTCCCACCCACCATCGCTGGCGGCAGAGAGGAGAGGGTCTCCCAGAGTCCCACAACATCCATCAGGCCCACAGCCACCAGGGGAACACTCTCCAAGGTGTGGGACACGTTCATGGCACCCCCTCGTGCAACTTCCATCACTGCGGGGCCCGCTATCAGCAGGAGGGACAAGTATCGGCGGATGTTGCGGGAGTACCTGGCAGACCGTAACCCTGTCCTCCCCGATCCCTCGGCGTCCTACACTTACTGGGTCTCCAAGTTGGACACGTGGCTGGAACTGTCCCTGTACGCCTTGGAGGTGCTTGCCTGCCCTGCCGCCAGCGTGCTATCAGAAAGGGTGTTCAGCGCAGCCGGGGGCATTATTACCGATAAGCGCAGCCGCCTGTCAACCGACAGTGCCGACAGGCTGACGCTAATCAAAATGAACAGCAAGTGGATTGACCCGGACTTTGCTTCTCCAACAGTGGAAAGCAGCCAAAAGTGAAGTGCCATGTGTATGAAGTGCCATTTCCTCCTCCACCTCCTCCTCCTCCTCCTTAACCGCCGTAGAATTGGTCCGTAAATCAGAAAAATTTTTATATTTATGGCTCACCTCTTGGGCCTCCACAAAATGTTTAAGAGGTCTCACCTCTTGGGCCTCCTCATAATTTTTAACAGGTCTCACCTCTTGGGCCTACTCATAATTTTTAACCGGTCTCACCTCTTGTGCCTCAACATAATTTTTATCCGGTCTCACCTCTTGTGCCTGCACAAAATGTTTAAGAGGTTTCAACCTCTTGGGCCCCCACAAAATGTTTAAGAGGTCTCACCTCTTGGGCCTCCTCATAATTTTTAACAGGTCTCACCTCTTGGGCCTACTCATAATTTTTAACCGGTCTCACCTCTTGGGCCTCAAAATAATTTTTAAGAGGTCTCACCTCTTGGGCCTCCTCATAATTTTTAACAGGTCTCACCTCTTGGGCCTCCACAAATTTAAAGGTCTCACCTCTTGGGCCTCCACAAAATGTTTAACAGGTCTCACCTCTTGGGCCTCCACAAAATGTTTAACAGGTCTCACCTCTTGGGCCTCCTCATAATTTTTAACAGGTCTCACCTCTTGGGCCTACTCATAATTTTTAACCGGTCTCACCTCTTGGGCCTCAAAATAATTTTTAAGAGGTCTCACCTCTTGGGCCTCCACAAAATGTTTAACAGGTCTCACCTATTGGGCCTCCACATAATTTTTAACGGGTCTCACCTCTTGGGTCTCCACAAAATGTTTAACAGGTCTCACCTATTGGGCCTCCACATAATTTTTAACGGGTCTCACCTCTTGGGTCTCCACAAAATGTTTAACAGGTCTCACCTATTGGGCCTCCACATAATTTTTAACGGGTCTCACCTCTTGGGTCTCCACAAAATGTTTACCAGGTCTCACCTATTGGGCCTCCACATAATTTTTAACAGGTCTCACCTCTTGGGCCTCCACAAAATGTTTAACAGGTCTCACCTCTTGGGCCTCCACAAAATCTTTAACAGGTCTCACCTCTTGGGCCTCCACATAATTTTTAAGAGGTCTCACCTTTTGGGCCTCCACAAAAGGTTTAAGAGGTTAACAGTGGAAAGCAGCCAAAAGTGAAGTGCCATCTGTATGAAGTGCCATTTCCTCCTCCACCTCCTCCTCCTCCTCCTCCTTAACCGCCGTAGAATTGCTCCGTAAATAAGAAAAATGTATATATTTATGGCTCACCTCTTGGGCCTCCACAAAATTTTTAACAGGTCTCACCTCTTGGGCATCCACATAATTATACTATAAAATATTAGGCCTTATAATTGGCAACTGTACTGTGCGTTCTCTTGCAAAATTATTTCACGGCTGTGAAGGCAAAATATTGTAACCAAAAAAAAATAAAATGCGGAGGGGGGCTAGCGGAATAGGACGTGGACGAGGACGGGGGCGCGGAAATGCTGTTGGGGGCCATAGTTGCTGGTTGAATTATCTGAGGTAAATGATTCTCCTTTAGACGACGCTTTCCCTTTGCATCGTTCTGCGATTAAACCATAAATAACTCTCTGCATATTTATACCAAATGCACCCAGTACGAAAAAAGTCATAGAAAGTTTCCAAACAGAGACTGGAAAACATCAGTAAGTTGAAAAAAACTGTTCGCTAAAAAAAAAAAAAAGTTAAAAATAAAATTGGCAGTTGATAGTATCGAGCTATTGTCACAGAGAGACGCGATTACAACACCTTCATTTACATTCAGTACATGTCTCAAGGCATTGGGAGAATGAAAACAGGCCACGGCTGGAGTATGAAATGTACCACCGCTTTGTACTGTCCGATACTGACCCGGTCCAGGGTGATGTCCAGCGAGGAAAGCAGTGGAGAGGTGGTGGTCTGCGCAGCACCGAAAAAGGCAGCAAGAGGCAGAGGGATGTCCACAGGCAGAGGAATGTCCACAGGCAGAGGGATGTCCACAGGCAGAGGCATGTCCACAGGCAGAGGGATGTCCACAGGCAGAGGGATGTCCACAGGCAGAGGGATGTCCACAGGCAGAGGACAGTTCAGACAGAGAAGTGAGGCCACAGCCAGCAGGGCCGAGCGTAACCATCCCGCTCCTATGCGTCCTTAAAGAATCCCTCATCGCAATAAGGGAGAACGCATTGCACACAGAGGAGACGGGGGCAGGAGGAGACGCAACGGAGCTACACAGTCAGACCACACTTTTGTCTGCTTCACGGTGGCAGTTGCAGGAGGAGGAGGATGAGGAGGAGGAGGAGGACGACGTGGAGGTGGCTGTGGAAGAGGAGGAGGATGCTGGCGGCGAGGGTAGCAGTCAGGCTGTGCGCGTCCCATTGGTTCAGCGCGGATGGGGCGGAGAGGAAGAGGAAGAGGAGGAAATGGCAAGTGATCCTTCTGGTGGGGGCAGTGACGTCATACCTATTCAGAGTCTGGCACACATGGCTGACTTCATGCTGGGCTGCTTTTCCCGGGACACACGTGTTGTCCGGATAGTGGAGAACAAACTGTACTGGGTCTTCGCAATCCAAGTTGGACACGTGGCTGGAACTGTCCCTGTACGCCTTGGAGGTGCTTGCCTGCCCTGCCGCCAGCGTGCTATCAGAAAGGGTGTTCCGCGCTGCCGGGGGCATTATCACCGATAAGCGCAGCCGCCTGTCAACCGACAGTGCCGACAGGCTTGACGCTAATCAAAATGAACAGCAAGTGGATGACCCGGACTTGCTTCTCCAACAGTGGAAGCAGCCAAAAGTGAAGTGCCATGTGTATGAAGTGCCATTTCCTCCTCCACCTCCTCCCTCCTCCTCCTTAACCGCCGTAGAATTGGTCCGTAAATAAGAAAAATTGGGCCCTCTTGGGCCTCCACAAAATGTTTAAGAGGTCTCACCTCTTGGGCCTCCACAATAATTTTTAAGAGGTCTCCCCTCTTGGGCCTCCACATAATTTTTAATACGTCTCACCTCTTGGGCCTCCACAAAATGTTTAAGGTCTCACGCTCTTGGGCCTCCACAAAATCTTTAACAGGTCTCCGCCTCTTTGGCTCCACGATAATTTTTTAGAAGGTCTCACTCTTGGCTTCCAACAAAATGTTTTAAGGGTCTCACCTGCTTGGGCCTGCCACAAAAATTGTTGTTAAGAGGTTCACCTCTTGGCTCTCACAGATAATTTTTCAGAGGTCTCCCCTTTGGGCGCTCCAAAATCTTGGGCTCCACATCTTTGGGCCTCCACATAATTTTTAAGAGGTCTCACCTCTTGGGCTCCACAAAATTTTAACAGGTCTCCCTCTTGGGCCTCCACAAATTTTTAATACGTCTCACTCTTGGGCTCCACTAAAATCTTTACAGGCTCACCTCTTGGGCCTTCACATAATTTTTAATACGTCTCACCTCTTGGGGCTCCACAAAATCTTTAACAGGTCTCCCCTCTTGGGCCTCCACATAATTTTAATACGTCTCACTCTTGGGCCTCCACAAAATCTTTAACAGGTCTCCCTCTCTTGGGCTCCACAATAATTTTTAATGTCCCTCTGGGCCTCCACAAAATCTTTAACAGGTCTCCCTCTTGGCCCCACATAATTTTTAA
>ONZH01019131.1:0-45496 GCA_900303285.1 Rhinella marina
CAGCTTGGGTCAGTCACCTTGTCATCCTCCGATTCCTCAGTCTGCTCCCCCCTCGGAATTCCTCCCCTAACAACAACTTCACCACTGTCTGACAACCGTGTCTCCTCATCGTCTGACACCTCTTTACAAACTTCTTCCACTAACTCAACATTGTCATCATCATCACCCACAGACTGCGACAGTTGGAAAACTTGGGCATCGGGAACGAGGTCAGCAGCAACCTGAGAAGTGGTTTGTGACTCTGGGAAGGGTCCAGAAAACAGTTCCTGAGAGTATGCCGGATCACATTCCAAATTTTCCTGGGAGGGGGCAGACTGGGGGGGAAGGAGGTTGAGGTGGAGGAGCCAGAGGAGTGCTCCCTTGGGTAACGTGGGTGGACTGCGTGGAAGACTGACTGGTGGACAAATTACTTGAAGCATTGTCCGCAATCCACGAGATCAGCTGTTCGCACTGTTGTGGTTTCAACAGTCCTCTACCACGTGTCCCTGTAAGTTGAGACATGAGCTAGGGAGTGTAGCTCTGCGGCGTTCCCCTGCTCCCTCATCAGCAGGTACTGTCTCACCCTGCCCAGGACCACGGCCTCTGCCCCCTGCAGTAATTGAATGCCCAAGCCTACGCCCTCGTCCTCGACCCTTAGCCCTGGGGTTCAACATTGTTTGTATATAAGTGTATGATATAAAAAAAAAAAAATTAAACGGGCCTGGTGTAATGAAACCCACAAACTTGTTCAGTCTGGTAGAATTAAGTGACGTACAGAAAGTGTCACCTGGACAGTATATACGGATGGGAGCGAATGTGCTGAACTGTGACACACAGAAAGGTTACACGCAGCTGAGTAAAATGGATTTGTATTTTTTTTTTTTATATTTTGTTTTTTTGGGAACGTGACGTGCAGGAAATATGGTAGAACTGACTGACACCCTGTTAACGGTGGCTATTTAGTCTGTGACCCAGACAAATGTCACACAGTGAGTTTTCTGGATCAAGCGGTAGATGATATTGGTAGCAAATGACTTGGTTGTATTGTGTGACGTACAGAAAGTGTCACCTGGACAGTATATACGGATGGGAGCGAATGTGTTGAACTGTGACACACAGAAAGGTTACACGCAGCTGAGTAAAATGGATTTGGATCACTGAGCTAAAACAACTGAAATAATAATTTTTTTTTTATATTTGTTTTTTTATATTTTTTTACAATTTTGTTTTTTTGGGAACGTAACGTGCAGGAACTATGGTAGGACTGACTGACACCCTGTTAACGGTGGCTATTTAGTCTGCGACCCAGAGAAATGTCGCACAGAGAGTTTTCTGGATCAAGCGGTAGATGATATTGGTAGCAAATGACTTGGTTGTATTGTGTGACGTACAGAAAGTGTCACCTGGACAGTATATACGGATGGGAGTGAATGTGTCGAACTGTGACACACAGAAAGGTTACACGCAGCTGAGTAAAATGGATTTGTATCACTGAGCTTAAACAACTGAAATAATAATTTTTTTTTTTAATATTTTGTTTTTTTGGGAACGTGACGTGCAGGAAATATGGTAGAACTGACTGACACCCTGTTAAACTGTTGAACTGTGACACACAGAAAGGTTATACGCAGCTGCAGTGGCGTAGCTACCGGGGGGGCAGGGGGGGCGACGGCTCCGGGCCCAGTGACTCAAGGGGGCCCATAAAAATAAAAAATCTTACTTACCTGTTCTGCGCTGCGGCTGCCCTCCGGTCCGCGCTCTGCTCTCTTCCCTGACGGCGCGCACTGTGACCTGACGCTGGGCCAGGGAAGAGAGCGGAGCGCAGACCGGAGGGCAGCCGCAGCGCAGAACAGGTGAGAAAGGTTTTTTATTTTTATCTTATTTGGCTGGGTGGGCTGATCTGAGGTCTGATGGGGGCACAATACGCTGATCTGAGGTCTGATGGGGGCACAATATGCAGATCTGAGGTTTGATGGGGCACAATATGCTGATCTGAGGTCTGATGGGGGCACATTAAGCTGATCTGAGGTCTGATGGGGGCACAATACGCTGATCTGAGGTTTGATGGGGGCACAATATGCACATCTGAGGTTTGATGGGGCACAATACGCTGATCTGAGGTCTGATTGGTGCACATTAAGCTGATCTGAGGTCTGATGGGGGCACAATACGCTGATCTGAGGTCTGATGGGGGCACAATATGCAGATCTGAGGTTTGATGGGGCACAATACGCTGATCTGAGGTCTGATGGGGGCACATTAAGCTGATCTGAGGTCTGATGGGGGCACGATACGCTGATCTGAGGTCTGATGGGGGCACAATAGGCTGATCTGAGGTTTGATGGGGCACAATAGGCTGATCTGAGGTCTGATGGGGGCACAATACGCTGATCTGAGGTCTGATGGGGTCACAATACGCTGATCTGAGGTCTGATGGGGGCACATTAAGCTGATCTGAGGTCTGATGGGGGCACAATACGCTGATCTGAGGTCTGATGGGGGGCACAATAGGCTGATCTGAGGTTTGATGGGGCACAATAGGCTGATCTGAGGTCTGATGGGGCACAATACGCTGATCTGAGGTCTGATGGGGGCACAATATGCAGATCTGAGGTTTGATGGGGCACAATATGCTGATCTGAGGTCTGATGGGGGCACAATACGTTGATCTGAGGTCTGATGGGGGCACAGTACGCTGATCTGAGGTCTGATGGGGGCACAGTACGCTGATCTGAGGTCTGATGGGGGCACAGTACGCTGATCTGAGGTCTGATGGGGGCACAGTACGCTGATCTGAGGTCTGATGGGGGCACAGTAGGCTGATGTGAGGTTCTGATGGGGGCACGATACGCTGATCTGAGGTCTGATGGGGGCACAATAGGCTGATCTGAGGTTTGATGGGGCACAATAGGCTGATCTGAGGTCTGATGGGGGCACAATACGCTGATCTGAGGTCTGATGGGGTCACAATACGCTGATCTGAGGTCTGATGGGGGCACATTAAGCTGATCTGAGGTCTGATGGGGGCACAATACGCTGATCTGAGGTCTGATGGGGGGCACAATAGGCTGATCTGAGGTTTGATGGGGCACAATAGGCTGATCTGAGGTCTGATGGGGGCACAATACGCTGATCTGAGGTCTGATGGGGGCACAATATGCAGATCTGAGGTTTGATGGGGCACAATATGCTGATCTGAGGTCTGATGGGGGCACAATACGTTGATCTGAGGTCTGATGGGGGCACAGTACGCTGATCTGAGGTCTGATGGGGGCACAGTACGCTGATCTGAGGTCTGATGGGGGCACAGTACGCTGATCTGAGGTCTGATGGGGGCACAGTAGGCTGATGTGAGGTCTGATGGGGGCACAGTAGGCTGATCTGAGGTCTGATGGGGCACAATATGCTAATCTGAGGTCTGATGGGGGCACAATACGCTGATCTGAGGTCTGATTGGGGCACAATACTCTGATCTGAGGTCTGATGGGGGCACATTCTGCTGATCTGAGGTCTGATGGGGGCACAATATGCTGATCTGAGGTCTGATGGGGCACAATATGCTGATCTGAGGTCTGATGGGGCACAATACACTGATCTGAGGTCTGATGGGGACACAGTACGATGATCTGAGGTCTGATGGGGGCACAATACGCTGATGTGAGGTCTGATGGGGGCACATTCTGCTGATGTGAGGTCTGATGGGAGCACAATATGCTGATCTGAGGTCTGATGGGGCACAATACGCTGATCTGAGGTCTGATGGGGACACAGTATGCTGATCTGAGGTCTGATGGGGACACAGTATGCTGATCTGAGGTCTGATGGGGGCACATTCTGCTGATCTGAGGTCTGATGGGGGGCACATTAAGCTGATCTGAGGTCTGATGGGGGCACAATATGCTGATCTGAGGTCGGATGGGGCACAATATGCTGATCTGAGGTCTGATGGGGCACAATACGCTGATCTAAGGTTTGATGGGGCACACTGGGCTGATCTGAGGTCTGATGGGGCACATTAAGCTGATCTGAGGTCTGATGGGGGCACATTAAGCTGATCTGAGGTCTGATGGGGGCAGGGGAGTGATGTAAAAACTGGGGACACGTTTCCTTTAACATAGGAGTCCCCTTGTTTTTTACTCCTATTAATCCTATATTTTACTGCATTATGTGGTAGAGTATTTAGAGTAGGGTATGTAGAAAGTCTATTGTACTGTACTTAATAGCATAGATGATCTAGCAGTTTATACAGTCATCTTTCTAATACAATATTATAACCACAACTAGTAGTATGTGCCTGTGAAGTTGGAAACGTGCGTTTGGGAAGCCAATAAGTGGGGGGCCCACTCAAGTATGTTTTGCCCCCCCTGTGCTGAACCTCTAGCTACGGCTCTGCGCAGCTGAGTAAAATGGATTTGTATCACTGAGCTAAAACAACTGAAATAATAATTTTTTTTTTATATATTTTGTTTTTTTGGGAACGTGACGTGCAGGAAATATGGTAGAACTGACTGACACCCTGTTAACGGTGGCTATTTAGTCTGTGACCCAGACAAATGTCACACGGAGAATTTTCTGGATCAAGCGGTAGATGATATTGGTAGCAAATGACTTGGTTGTATTCTGTGACGTACAGAAAGCGTCACCTGGACAGTATATATGGATCGGAGTGAGTCAGTGCTGAACTGTGACACCCAGAATGGTTCCACAGTGCTGTGTGCAATGGATTTGTATCACTGAGATAGAACAAAAAAAAAAAAAAACAGGGTTAGATATGGCGATAGCTGCACTACTAGTGCCAGCCAGCCAAGTGACACAAAAAAAATAAATAAAATGTCTTCTAGCCCTTAGAAGGGCTGTTGGGTTCTTTGTGGGTGATCCCTGCCTAACAGAGAACTAAATGCAGGCCCTAACACTGTCCCTGAAAGGCAGCAGCTCTATCCCTAACGACATCCAGACGGCATCTGAGACGAGCACCGCGGCCAGTCGGTAGTATATTCCAGGGTCACCTGATCAGGCCAGCCAACCCCTGCTATCGACATGTAAGGGCCCCACGTGATGCTGGGTGGTACGCAGAGTCTCCTGGCTTGTGATTGGCTGTGTTTTTAGGCGCCAAAAAAGCACGATGCGGAAGTTGCCATTTCCTCGAGCATGGCGAGATACTCGTCCGAGCATCGAGCAGTTACGAGTACCCTAATGCTCGAATGAGCACCAAGCTCGGACGAGCATGTTCGCTCATCTCTAGTCATGACCTTTCTTGCTGATATGTGATCTCCTCCTCTTTGATGGATAGGCTTAGAGGTTATGTACACCTTTGGGGGCTTTTTTTTTATTATTGCATTGTACTGAACGAGTAGACTTGTCTCCATAAAGCTTTCAAATGAAGTTTTGAACAAAGTGACTTCAGATCTATGAACTAAAGTGCGCTTCACTCAACCCTAACCTTAAGCACACAGTCAAGACAACAGAAGAGGGGCAACTCTGTGAATGCCTTTGAGTTGCCCAGCCAGGGCCCTGACTTGAACCCAATCGAACATCTCTGGAGAGACTTGAAAATGGCTGTCCACCGACCATCCCCAAACCTGACAGAGCTTGAGAGGATCCAGGTGTGTAAACCTTGTGGCATCATCGCCAAGAAGACTGGCAGCTAAGTCCTGAGTAAAGGGGCTGAAAACTTATGTCCGGAGTAAAGGGGCTAAAGACTTATGTCCTGAGTAAAGGGGCTGAAGACTTATGTCCTGAGTAAAGGGTCTGAGGACTTATGTCCTGAGTAAAGGGGCTGAAGACTTATGTCCTGAGTAAAGGGGCTGAAGACTTATGTCCTGAGTAAAGGGGCTGAAGACTTATGTCCTGAGTAAAGGGTCTGAGGACTTATGTCCTGAGTAAAGGGGCTGAAGACTTATGTCCTGAGTAAAGGGGCTGAAGACTTATGTCCTGAGTAAAGGGGCTGAAGACTTATGTCCTGAGTAAAGGGGCTGAAGACTTATGTCCTGAGTAAAGGGGATGAAGACTTATGTCCTGAGTAAAGGGGCTGAAGACTTATGTCCTGAGTAAAGGGGATGAAGACTTATGTCCTGAGTAAAGGGGCTGAAGACTTATGTCCTGAGTAAAGGGGCTGAAGACTTATGTCAATGCAAGATTTTAGCTTTTCCTTTTTAATAAATTAGCAAAGATTTTGAACATTCTGTTTTCACTTTCTCATTATGGTGGATTAAGTGCAGAATGTTCTGAAAAAAATTGATTTTTTTATATTTTAGCACAAATAGCAACATAAAATGTGAAAAAGTTAAAGTGTCTGAAGATTTTCCAAATGCACTGTACAAACACAGTTAGCTCCGCATGTGTTCTCACCAGGCACCTCTGGTGAGTGGATTATCTCCCTTATGAACAAATCTTTGGGCCTGTTGAAATTGGGAATGACCCACCCTTCTTTCTCTCAACATCTGCCATTGGGAAAAAGTAATGACACACCTCCATACACATAAGGTGGTCAGTTTGTCTTGCCAAAATCAGAGTGTTTGTATGACATTCATCTAATGATCATGGCTAACCTATACTGAGAGGTCATCGGAGAGGGTTGGTAATACAACCCTCCTAGGCCCCCAGTAGGGAGAACATGCATTGTGTGCTTCCCCATTAATCCTGCCCTGACTACAGGATGTTTTACAGTAGTCTAAATCCATTTTTTTATTTCATCTGATTGTCATCAATTAGACAGAGGAGAGAGCAGCTACAAAAATGTCTCTCAATCTGGAGGGCCTGACATGTCCAAGTTTTACATGAACAGTACATTGGTTTCAACATAAATTATGTAATGCTTTACTGCATTTCCTCTCTGGTGGCACTGCAGCAAAATCGAACACTTCCTGCTGGGTTCCTGAACACTTCCTGCTGGGTTCCTAAACACTTCCTGCTGTGTTCCATAACACTTCCTGTTGGGTTCCTGAACACTTCTTGCTGGGTTTCAGAACACTTCCTGTTAGGTTCCTGAACACTTCCTGCTGGGTCCCTGAACACTTCCTGCTGGGTTCCTGAACACTTTCTACTGGGTTCCACAACACTTCCTGCTGGGTTCCAGAACACTTCCTGTTGGGTTCCTGAACACTTCCTGTTGGGTTCTCCCACCAACTACAATCTACTCTTATCCTCAAGAGACCGTTACAAAATACGATTGTCCAAAGCAGGCACGCAAAACACAAAGGCCTGCAAAGAATTAAACATTTCCTTTTACAAGAAAGAAGAAGCTGGTAATTCACTAAGGTAATGCTGTGAATCTGCAGGATACAGACGCCATATGTGGCAGCCTGTATTCCAACTATGAAGCAGTAGGTGCGGGCTGCCATGAAACAGCTTGCATCTGCTTAGTGGGAGTACAGTGAATCTGAACTTCTGGCAGGTGGGCAAATCTATTCATTCTCAGTTATAAATGGAGTATTGTATATTAGAGAGACATTTAAAGGGATCTTCCAGTTACTACAGGTCATCCCCTATCCAACTGTACTTGGCTATGTCTGGCAGGCACATATAGAATGAATGGAAAGACAGGGCGCATGTTTAACCTGCCACTCAATTCGGATGGTTGGAGAGGACTCCCTTTCTTGGAATCCCAATGGTCAGAAATGCCCACCAATCAGTTATTCCCTATCTAGTGAGTAACTTATAGTAACAAGAATACCCCTTTTAACTGTACAGGGGATATTCTCAGTTATCAACCTGTATAAGGAACATTTTATCAACCTCAGTTATCAACCTGTAGAAGGATCATTTCCATGTTATCTGGAAGAGTAAGGTAGGCAGAGACACCTACAGTCTTGTTACAAACTTGAACTTTACTGTATAACATCTACTTGTGTTCATTCCACAGGAAGGCACGGTACTTTTTAGCATTGTGTTGCTAGCATATGTTATTCACAGGCACAGACGCTTGCTGGTTACATCACTCAAAATGAAGGCACAAAATGCATAAGAGTTCTCATTCAAAGGCACAGTTTTCAGACTACAGCCAGTCTGTATCTGCAGTCCATAACACAAGCCCCAAGAGAGACCTCCCTAATTTGGCCTCTAGGGCCCAAGTGCCTTTGTCTCCTCTCTACATGCAGCTGTCACATTTTCGTCAGTCAGTACTCCTACTTCTGCTCCAGTGTTCCATGGGGCTGAAACACAGGCCAGGATGTCCATGCCTCTCCAGGCCTGCTGGCACTAACTATATTCTCAGCTGTCTGTTCTCCCATGGACTCCTTCTACTCACATGAGGTCATCGTTGGCTTTTGTCGCTGTAGCCACCTCATCTGCAGTCATCGCTTCTGCAGTCATCTCACCTACGCGATATCTCGTCTTCTCAGAAGCCCCTATGCATCGAAGACTGCCTGGCCATTTTGCCCACTTGCATCCAGTCTGACGGCAAGGGAGACTCCCTTGTCCCCCACACTTTGTAGGTCACTACCTCATATGGTGCCATCTTCTTATCGGAGTATGCAGCCATCTTTGGGTCAATGCAACCATGATGATCCTCCACTTCTCATCCCTATACTCCAACTCCACGCTTGGATCCAAGGCTCCACTGGACCCTTGCTTTGACAGATTCCTCAGGTGGACAATGTTTGATGCTTTCAGGGCTGCTTAGCTTTTAGCTTCCTCTCCTTGGTGGGATAAACATAATTTAGACATAAAAAAAAATATCAGTATAGAATTTGCCCATATACACCAACCAGCCATAACATTAACACTACCTCTGCAATGTTATGAAGTTCCTTGTGCCCCAGAAAAGCTCTGACTCATTGAAATATGGACTCCATAGAACGGAAGGTCCCCTGTATCTGGCACCAAGGCAATAGCACCACATGCTGCAGGTTGTGAGTTGGGACCTCCATGGGTCGGTTTTTATTTTTAGAGGATATCCCTAAGATGTCGATTGAGATCTGGAGAGTTTGAAGACCAAGTTGCCCAGAGCATCACATTGTCTGCAAAGGCTTATCTTCATCTGGTGCCATCTCTTCACCAGGTAAGTGACGCACAGACACTGTAACATGATTCATCAGATCAGGTCACCTTCTCCCATTGCTCCATGGTCCAGTTCTGATGCTTACATGCCCATTATAGGTACTTTTCAGCAGTGGACAGGAGTCAACACGGGCGCACTGACCGGTCTTCGGCTCTTCACCCCATGGCAGGTGCTTTAGACACAATACAACGTCATTTACCTTACCTGTTAATGTTATGGCTGATTGGTGTACTTCTATTCCTCTGTGCATGCTTCTAAAAAAAATTGTAGAAAAAAAGACACTTAAAGCTAAAGCTGCCGCGAAAGCCAAATCGGGGAAGAACGGCTTAGCGCAGAGTAAAATAAAGAAATCCAGAGCCTTAGAAAATCAGGTGGGAAAATGTAAAGCTCAAGCAGGGAAGGTGGAGGAACAGCGTTCTAAAAAGCTCATTGCTTCATCAAAATGGTTTTAGTTTTTCGGTGGGTGGCTTAGTAGTGTACTGTACCTAAACCAAAGGTGATTATAGTGTACGGCGCAAAGAAAAGAGAATCAACAGGATTCACCAAGAGGAAATCAGCTGAAATTATATAGAATGAGGAAAATAATGAAATAGTTTGGCGGCAGATGTGGGAACAATGTCATACATTGTTTTTTTTCTTTCATGTATTTCCTCCGTGCCATGGGGGGCTCCAGCCTGGACGCTTTTATTGTCAAAAGGTCAAGGGAAGCTAAACACTTCCATGTAACTATTAATCAAATCGCAGGAAAATTGCTCTCATTTAAATAATTGCAGGCTAATAATAAAGACAATATTTGAAACATAGGAAAATAAAATTTTTTGTCTTTTTTTTTCCATTCCGCCGAGGACATTTAATAAGTAACCTTTTTTTGCCTGGCAACCGTAGGAGGGATTATTGTGAGGGCGAAGCGTTTTAAGGAACAACATGCACTCTGTGTTATGTCTGAATTACTGCAGGGGGAAAAAAACAGCATTATCCAGTTTTAATCTGGTATTTTGCCTTTTATTACCTCGGTTACTTGAACACATTATTTGTTTTTATAAGGTTTTTTTTCTTATTTCTTTCTTATTTTTTTTTTTTACAAGTTACTTTGTTCCTTAACAAATTGCAAGGTACGTTGAGCAGAGTAAAGGGTCAGGGTGCCACTGAGATGATCCTTCCAAGTTCCTATAATACATACAACATAACTGGCAGAAATTTACACTTTTTCTTATAAGGGAATTTTTTATCAGACATTTTACATATATTTTTTTTTTCTATAATCACATTTATATATTTTACCATATATCTTATTTTTATGCCCCTTGAAATATTGCAGTTTTTAGGCTCCTCTTACAGCTGCGGCAAGGGGCTCCGGCAGGCTGTTCCGGTGGGTGAACAGCCAGCCGGATCCCTGCTGCCGCAGGTGCATGTGTGGGGCCGGAACTACACTCCGGCCCCATTGACTGTAATACATGTTGTATTTTGTTCTGGCCGCCTCTCGCAGGGGTTGCCGTGCTGCAGCCAGATCCGCGGCCCGCCCCCATTACAATAAATGGGGCCAGAGCATAGTTCCAGCCCCACACGTGAACTTGTGGCAGCATGGATCTGGCGGGCTGTTCACCCACCGGAACAGCCTGCCGGAGCCCTGTGCCACAGGTTTGAAAATAACCTTAGGAAGGCTATTGGAGCAGATAGATGCTTTCTCGCTTATCAGCTTTGCTGTATAGCTTGAGACACATTGAGCAAAGTCATTTCATTATCATTTGAAAGGCAGGGAGTTAAGGAAGTTACAGATTACTGAATGTAGACCCACTGGGCCAACTAACTGGTTTGGCTTTGGGTTAAACCCTAAGGGTGTTACTTGGGCGCTCCCCTTTAACTTTTGTACAGAGATCTGGACTTCATGGCAGGAGAACAACCAGACTGCTAACTCATGGTTAACAGTTGACCTGCTTTGGTCAGGGACCCTGGTGCAGACATCAGCATCTCAGGATAACGCACTAAAACAGCAAGTATAGTCTGAACAGTCACTTAGACTTGATTGCTGCTTTAGAGGTCCAGGAAGGACACTGGAAGTGGAAATAAATACAGACAGAGGATAGACTGGTTGGCAGAGTAGTATGTAGACACAAGCAGGGCAGGCTGGGGGTTTGCAGGACTACAGACAAAGGCTGATGAACTGGGTTAATTCTAAATACAAACAAAACTGAAAAAGAAAGTGCAGGATCACACGTGCAGGGCGGCTCAAGAATAGAGACCCACTGGATATAGAGATAACGCAGTCAAATTGCAGTCAATTTGCTGAAGCACTAGACTTCAATACACCTTTACTGTTCACCAAGGAACCTTGAAGCTCAGGCACTGAGCCATTGGCTGGGGAAGGATTAGCCAGCACGCACATTAGCCTTTTAAGCTGCTGGAGGTGAAAGTACAAATGCCCTAAGGAGGCAGCAACTGGAGTACTGGGTAGCAGCATGTAGGTTGCAGCTTGTAAGGAACGCCTGGGTTCAGAACGCCAGATGGCATGTGAGTAGAGTGGTGTCTATGCCCACAAGGTACCGCAGGACTGCGATGGGCAGGTACCATGGACCTAACAAAGGACAACTCTGTTATACGGCTGGACACTTAGGTAAGGCAAGTCAGAAAAGCCTTCATATTCAGCTCCCCAGTCAATCCTTGATCCTCAGGGGAGGGGCTGTACTGTATCACCTCCTGGTTGCTGCAATAATGTATAACATTGTTGAAGGACTCCCATTCATTGCAGCTGCCATATAGTGTACACACCTCACTGTACTGTCACACTATCCAGTCACCTACCCAGAGGACAAGTATGTGATTGCAGGTGGTCTGACCACTGAACCCCCACTGATCACTAGAACAGGAATCTCTCTTTCCACCCTCCCCATTTGTGATCACACATGGACAGTAACATTTCAATCTTCAATTCTATTGGAGCATTGTACTTGGCTATCTCCATCTGTCCCATAGAAATGGAATTTTACATGCATGAACCCCGCTCCATTCGAACTGTAGACACGGGATCAGTCGGGGCCCCAGGAGTTCCTCCTCTCCCCTTTGCAACAATAAGACTCATGTTATCTATGCTGTGATGAATGCTGGTTATGGCAAAACCTCCATAAATGGGTTATCCATGATTAGAAAACATGTCTTCTTTCCCTAAAAACAGTGCCACACCTGTCTATAGGGTGTGTGTATGGTAGCTTGGCTCCTTTGAAGTAAAAGATGCTGAGCTACATTACCACCACATGACCTATGGACAGGTATGCTACTGTTTTCAGAAGCCTTTTTATTCTAAGTCTGGACAACCCCTTTAAGAGATTTATGTAGGGCGCACCCCCCTAGTGGCAGTTGCAGAAAAACTCTATATCTGGGACAACATGCCAAGTTAAAAGCTCAACATCAGATCCTCTCACCATAGACCTCACAGCAGTCTTCCTCTACAACAGGTACACCGGTAACTCCCATTATCTCCTGGTACCCACATGAGGGGAGTTGCAGTTGGAGACCACATAGCATACCTCCCAACCATCCCAGATCCAGCGGGACAGTCCCGGATTGCAGTGGCTGTTCTGCTGTCCCGGTATGGGGGAGGTATATCCTGCTTTCTGGCAGCTGTCTCTGTGTCCATAGGAAACAGAGACAGTTGTCTGTATTATGATAAAGAAGAGAGCCGTCGCCGGCATCGGCTCCCTGCTTCATCATCCCTAGCCCCTGCCGGCTCTCCATATCTTTAGTCTGTGCAGGACCAGTCGTCAGTCAGCCCCGACTCCGCCCCCTCCACAGACTAGAGCAGCCGCTGTTCTGCTGCTAGGAAGAAGGTAAGTATGTGGTGTTTATTTTTATTTATTTTTATTTTCTGTGAGGGGCACAATGTGGGCATATTACTGGGGGTGCAACATATTACTGGGGGGGCACAATGTGGGCATATTATTGGGGGCACAACATATTACTGGGGGCACAATGTGGGCATATTACTGGGAGCACAATGTGAGCATATTACTGGGGGCACAACATATTACTGGGGGCACAATGTGGGCATATTACTAGGGGGCACAATGTGGGCATATTACTGGGGGCACAACATATTACTGGGGGCACAATGTGAGCATATTACTGGGGGCACAACATATTACTGGGGGCACAATGTGGGCATATTACTAGGGGGCACAATGTGGGCATATTACCGGGGGAACAATGTGGGCATATTACTGGTGAACACAATGTGGGCCTAGGGGAGTCTATTGATGCAATGAAGACGACAAGGCTGTAGGTGTAGGTGAGACAGAGGACATGGGGCGTACGACTGACCCCCTTCATCAGGCTTGATGACAGAGGAAGGGGGCGTATTGCACCCCGGTCACCTTCACCAGTATCGGCACTCTGCTGTCTCTATAGGGGGGCCCCGGTGCCGCACAACATTGGAACTGAACGTAATCAATTTTCCTACTTAAATAAGAGAGGTTAATACGATATGTAAATGCAGAGCGCGCTCATCAATCTCTGCTGGATCCCTAATTGTAACATATTGATACAAATCAACAATCGTGGCTTTTCCTTATTAACCTTAGAACCCAGTTCAGATGAATTAAAGGCTGCAGTTTGTGATCAAAAGTGAAATAATTCTACGTATCAATTTTAATTAGAGCCAATTAAAGGCACATAAATCTATCCTCGAGAAGATCAATACAGATTTGTAATGTATTTCTCGGAGAGACGGCGAGAGTCCGCGGATTTTCATTATTGATTAATGGACGGCCTTGAGATTCTAATTAACTCAGAAGAGGTTGGGAGGGTTCGTGGGGGTCATGTTTGCCTCTATTTTACTATACACGTTCAGGGGGGTATCCAGAAAAACATGGCTGCCTTCTTCCAGAAACAGCGCCCCCCTGTCTTTGGGCTGTGTCCAGTATTGCATTCACTTCAATGGAGGAGCGGAGTTGCAGTACCTTGCTGAGCTTGTGGACAGGAGTGGAGCTGTTTTTGAAAGAAAGAAACCAAAAACTTCAACAGTATATGATTGTATTCGGGTACTATATAGTTGTGTTTAGCACTAATTTGCATTTGGGCACCATATTGGCACTTTTATGTTGATTTTAGGCACTTGTGCACCATGTGGTTGTCTATGGGCAATACATGACTGTATTTGAGCACCTTATGGTTGTATTTGGCACTATATACTTGTACTGTACACTCACCGGCCACTTTATTAGGTACACCTGTCCAACTGCTCGTTAACACTTAATTTCTAATCAGCCAATCACATGGCGGCAACTCAGTGCATTTAGGCATGTAGACATGGTCAAGACAATCTCCTGCAGTTCAAACCGAGCATCTGTATGGGGAAGAAAGGTGATTTGAGTGCCTTTGAACGTGGCATGGTTGTTGGTGCCAGAAGGGCTGGTCTGAGTATTTCAGAAACTGCTGATCTACTGGGATTTTCACGCACAACCATCTCTAGGGTTTACAGAGAATGGTCCGAAAAAGAAAAAAACATCCAGTGAGCGGCAGTTCTGTGGGCGGAAATGCCTTGTTGATGCCAGAGGTCAGAGGAGAATGGGCAGACTGGTTCGAGCTGATAGAAAGGCAACAGTGACTCAAATTGCCACCCGTTACAACCAAGGTAGGCAGAAGAGCATCTCTGAACGCACAGTACGTCGAACTTTGAGGCAGATGGGCTACAGCAGCAGAAGACCACACCGGGTGCCACTCCTTTCAGCTAAGAACAGGGAAACTGAGGCTACAATTTGCACAAGCTCATCGAAATTGGACAGTAGAAGATTGGAAAAAACGTTGCCTGGTCTGATGAGTCTCGATTTCTGCTGCGACATTCGATGGTAGGGTCAGAATTTGGCGTCACAACATGAAAGCATGGATCCATCCTGCCTTGTATCAACGGTTCAAGCTGGTGTGGTGGTGTCATGGTGTGGGGAATATTTTCTTGGCACTCTTTGGGCCCCTTGGTACCAATTGAGCATCGTTGCAACGCCACAGCCCTACCTGAGTATTGTTGCTGACCATGTCCATCCCTTTATGACCACAATGTACCCAACATCTGATGGCTACTTTCAGCAGGATAATGCGCCATGTCATAAAGCTGGAATCATCTCAGACTGGTTTCTTGAACATGACAATGAGTTCACTGTACTCGAATGGCCTCCACAGTCACCAGATCTCAATCCGATAGAGCATCTTTGGGATGTGGTGGAACGGGAGATTCGCATCATGGATGTGCAGCCGACAAATCTGCGGCAACTGTGTGATGCCATCATGTCAATATGGACCAAAATCTCTGAGGAATGCTTCCAGCACCTTGTTGAATCTATGCCACGAAGAATTGAGGCAGTTCTGAAGGCAAAAGGGGGTCCAACCCGTTACTAGCATGGTGTACCTAATAAAGTGGCCGGTGAGTGTATATATACATCATATGGTTGTATATGGGCACTATGGGGGTGATTTATTACGAATGGCGGTCTTAATCCTCCTTCGCTAGTGGTGGATGCGTCAAAGTTATGTAGAGGCACAGGCCTGTACATAAATTTGGCGCGTGGTGCAACATGCTTTAAACCAGGCATGCTCAACCTGCGGCCCTCCAGCTTTTGCAAAACTACAACTCCCATCTTTCCCGGACAGCCTACAGCTACCAGCCTACAGAAGGGCATGGTGGGAGTTGTAGTTTGGCAGCTGGAGGGCCGCAGGTTGAGCATCACTGCTTTAAACTATGCCAGCTTCAATTTTCCATTCCATAAACTGACATAGAAAATAATGAATGAGAGTGGCCGGCTGGCCCACTCTCTTCCCCACTCACACCACGTCCGTTTTTCTGCCACCTCAGAAAAGTGTCGCGAGAGGGGAAAAGTTGCAGATTCGGCCACAAAACCACTTTGCGACCAAAAAGTACAAAAGTAAGCCAAAAAGTGGCGTAATAACAATAATAAATGACCCCCTATATGTTTGTATTTAGTCACTATAGGGATGTTCTTAGCCACAATGTATGGTTGTATGATTATGTTTTAACTCTATATGCTCACATTTGGACACCATGTGTCAGACTTTGACCACTATACGATTGTATTTGGGCTGTATATTTATCTGGGCGCTATCAGGGGCGGTCTTGGCATTTCTGGGGCCCTAAGCGAAGTTATGTCCGGGGGCCCCCACCCCCCAATGATGCGTCACGCCCCTGATGACACGCCCTCTGATGACACCCCCCAATGGCACGCCCCCCCACACATCAAAGACTGGGACTAGAGCATGCTCGGGTGGAATTTGCGTGCGCTTTTTCAAATCTGCACGCTAATTCATATGCATATTTTAGTATGTACACTAATGTGTATGCATTTTATAAATTAGTACGCATTAGCGTACTAATTTATAAAATGAGTACGCATTCGGACAAATGCAGTACGTGACAGCTGGGCGGGCGGTCTTGGACACCAACACAAGAGCGGAGCGTGGGGGCCCCCTTGGACGTCGGGGGCCCTATGCAAATGCATAGGATGTGTGGTGCCCAAGACCGCCCCTGGGCGCTATATGCAGGGGCGGATTGGGAACTTAAAGTGGACCTGGAAAAAAAACTAAAAGTGGCCCCATGTTGTAGGCGGGACTAAATTGATAGAAGACGGGGCAACATAAGTAGGCAGGGCCTGCAATACATTAGTGCCAGGGGTGCACCACCAATGAGGCCAGGTGAGGCGATTGCCCCAGGGGCAAGAGGGGGGGGGCAGCGGAAGGGCCATGGGCAATAAGCGCTTTCATTGTGTCAAAAGGGTTAGGTTAAGAAATTGGCATTGGAGGAGGGAAAGGTGGGGCGCCGTTTCAGTTTTCGCCTCAGGCAGCAGAAAGGCTAGGTGCACCCCTGTCTAGTGCAACACAAGTACCACCCCAGCAGAATCAAATACCACAGTGCAGCACAAAATACTGCCACCCTCTCCACAGTATTCAACTTTATCACCATCATAAGGACAGTAATACTGTTGAGTTCAGGAGGGCACCTGAGGCCGTTGAGCATCAGTCAGATCATTATGTACCTGGCCTGCGGCCATCAGGAAAGCTTGGGTGGCCCCCTGGGCATTGGCCCATCGGGAAATTCCTCTGTAGGGTCTATGGCCAATCCACCCCTGACTATATGATTGTATTAGGACACCATGTGATTGTAGTTGGACACAATATAAATCTATTAGGTACTATATGATTGCATTAAGCGCTATGTGATTGGATTTGAAGACTATACTGTATTTTGGTACCATATGATTGTATTTGGGCACTATATGATTGTACTATGGCACCATATGGTAGTATTCAGACACTGTGTTATTGTATATGGACACTATATGATTGCACAGGAGCACTATATGGTTGAATTTGAGCACTAAATGATTGTTGTTTGGCACCATATATAGTATATGTATTTGAATATTATAAATACGATTGTATTTGAGCACTATATTACAGTATTTATACACTATATGATTGCATTTGAGCGCTAAATAATTGTATGTGAACAAATTATAATAGTATATATAGTATATATAGTATATAGTATATATGTAGCACTATATGTAGTTTGGCACCATACGGTTGTATTTGAATATTATACAACTATATATTGTATTTGGGTACCATCTGGTTGTATTTGGGCACTATATGGTTGTATTTGGGCACTATATGGTTTTATTTAGGCACTATATGGTTGTATTTGTGCACCATATGGTTGTATTTTTGCACCATATGGTTGTATATTTGCACCATATGGTTGTATTTGGGCACTATATGGTTTTATTTAGGCACTATATGGTTTCATTTGGGCACTATATGGTTGTATTTGGGCACCATATGGTTTTATTTGGGCACTATATGGTTTTATTTAGGCAGTATGTGGTTGTATTTGGGCATTATATGGTTTTATTTAGGCACTATATGGTTTTATTTAGGCACTATATTGTTTAATTTGGGCACTATATGGTTGTATTTGGGCACCATATGGTTTTATTTGGGCACTATATGGTTATATTTGGGCACTATATGGTTTTATATGGGCACTATATGGTTGTATTTGGGCACCATATGGTTTTATTTGGGCACTATATGGTTGTATTTGGGCACTATATGGTTGTATTTGGGCACTATGTGGTTTAACTTGGGTACAATATGGTTGTATTTGGGCACTATATGGTTGTATTTAGGCACTATATGGTTGTATTTGGGCACTATATGGTTGTATTTGGGCACTATGTGGTTGTATTTGGGCACTGTATGGTTGTATTTGGGCACTATATGGTTGTATTTGGGCACTATATGGTTGTATTTGTGCACCATATGGTTGTATTTGGGCACCATATGGTTTTATTTGGGCACTATATGGTTTATTTAGGCACTATGTGGTTGTATTTGGGCACTATATGGTTTTATTTAGGCACCTATATGGTTTTTATTTAGGCACTATATGGTTGTATTTAGGCACTATATGGTTGTATTTGGGCACTATATGGTTTTATTGGGAACTATATGGTTGTATTGGCCATGTGGTTGTATTTGGGCACTATGTGGTTTAACTTGGTACAATATGGTTGTATTTGGGCACTATATGGTTGTATTAGGCACTATATGGTTGTATTTGGGCACTATATGGTTGTATTTTGGCACTATATGGTTGTATTTGGGCACTATATGGTTGTATTTGGGCACTATGTGGTTTAACTTTGGTACAATATGGTGGTATTTGGCACTATATGGTGTATTTGGCAACTATATGGTTTTATTTGGGCACTATATGGTTGTATTTGGCACTATATGGTTGTATTTGGGCACTATATGGTTGTATTTTGGGCACTATGTGGTTTAAAACTTGGGTACAATATGGTGTATTTGGGCACTATATGGTTGTATTTGGGCACTATATGGTTGTATTGGGCACTATATGGTTTTATTTGGGCACTATATGGTTGTATTTGGGCACTATAATGGTTGTTTTAGGCACTATATGGTTTTATTTAGGCACTATATGGTTGTATTTGGGCACTATGTGGTTAACTTGGGTACAATATGGTGTATTTGGGCACTGTATGGTTGTATTTGGACACTATATGGTTTTATTTGGGCACTATATGGTTGTATTTGGGCACTTATGTGGTTGTATTTGGGCACTGTATGGTTGTATTTGGGGCACTGTATGGTTGTATTTGGGCACCATATGGTTTGTATTTGGGCACCATATGGTTTTATTTGGGGCACTATATGGTTTTATTTAGGCACTATGTGGTTGTATTTGGGCACTATATGGTTTTATTTAGGCACTATATGGTTGTATTTAGGCACTATATGGTTGTATTTGGGCACTATATGGTTTTATTTAGGCACTATATGGTTGTATTTAGGCACTATATGGTTGTATTTGGGCACTATATGGTTTTATTTGGGAACTATATGGTTGTATTTGGGCACTATATGGTTGTATTTGGGCACTATATGGTTGTATTTGGGCACAATGTGGTTGTATTTGGGCACTGTATGGTTGTATTTGGGCACTATATGGTTGTATTTACGCACTATATGGTTGTATTTGGGCACTATATGGTTGTATTTGTGCACCATATGGTTGTATTTGGGCACCATATGGTTTTATTTGGGCACTATATGGTTTTATTTAGGCACTATATGGTTGTATTTACGCACTATATGGTTGTATTTGGGCACTATATGGTTGTATTTGTGCACCATATGGTTGTATTTGGGCACCATATGGTTTTATTTGGGCACTATATGGTTTTATTTAGGCACTATGTGGTTGTATTTGGGCACTATATGGTTTTATTTAGGCACTATATGGTTTTATTTAGGCACTATATGGTTGTATTTAGGCACTATATGGTTGTATTTGGGCACTATATGGTTTTATTTAGGCACTATATGGTTGTATTTGGGCACTATATGGTTGTATTTGGGCACTATATGGTTTTATTTGGGAACTATATGGTTGTATTTGGGCACTATATGGTTGTATTTGGGCACTATGTGGTTGTATTTGGGCACTATGTTTTTGGCATTGGTTAACTTGGGTACAATATGGTTGTATTTGGGCACTATAGCACTATATGGTTGTATTTAGGCACTATATGGTTTTATTTGGGCACTATATGGTTGTATTTGGGCACTATATGGTTGTATTTGGGCACTATATGGTTGTATTTGGGCACTATGTGGTTTAACTTGGGTACAATATGGTGTATTTGGGCACTATATGGTTGTATTTGGGCACTATATGGTTTTATTTGGGCACTATATGGTTGTATTTGGGCACTATATGGTTGTATTTGGGCACTATATGGTTGTATTTGGGCACTATGTGGTTGTATTTGGGCACTATGTGGTTTTAACTTGGGTTACAATATGGTGTATTTGGGCACTATATGGTTGTATTTGGGCACTATATGGTTGTATTTGGGCACTATATGGTTTTATTTGGGCACTATATGGTTGTATTTGGCACTATGTGGTTTAACTTGGTACAATATGGTGTATTTTGGGCACTATATGGTTGTATTTGGGCACTATATGGTTTTATTTGGGCACTATATGGTTGTATTTGGGCACTATATGGTTGTATTTGGGCACTATATGGTTGTATTTGGGCACTATGTGGTTTAACTTGGGTACAATATGGTGTATTTGGGCACTATATGGTTGTATTTGGGGCACTATATGGTTGTATTTGGGCACTATATGGTTTTATTTGGGCACTATATGGTTGTATTTGGGGCACTATATGGTTGTATTTAGGCACTATATGGTTTTATTTAGGCACTATATGGTTGTATTTGGGCACTATGTGGTTTAACTTGGGTACAATATGGTGTATTTGGGCACTGTATGGTTGTATTTGGACACTATATGGTTTTATTTGGGCACTATATGGTTGTATTTGGGCACTATGTGGTTGTATTTGGGCACTGTATGGTTGTATTTGGGCACTGTATGGTTGTATTTGGGCACCATATGGTTGTATTTGGGCACCATATGGTTTTATTTGGGCACTATATGGTTTTATTTAGGCACTATGTGGTTGTATTTGGGCACTATATGGTTTTATTTAGGCACTATATGGTTGTATTTAGGCACTATATGGTTGTATTTGGGCACTATATGGTTTTATTTAGGCACTATATGGTTGTATTTAGGCACTATATGGTTGTATTTGGGCACTATATGGTTTTATTTTAAGATAATGGGTTGCATCAAAAGAGGCATAGATGCCCGTGATGAGAACATAGTCCTGCCACTTTACAAATCACTAGTCAGACCACATATGGAGTACTGTGTACAGTTCTGGGCTCCTGTGAACAAGGCAGACATAGCAGAGCTGGAGAGGGTTCAGAGGAGGGCAACTAAAGTAATAACTGGAATGGGTGGACTACAGTACCCAGAAAGATTATCAAAATTAGGCTTATTCACTTTAGAAAAAAGACGACTGAGGGGAGATCTAATAACTATGTATAAATATATCAGAGGTCAGTACAGAGATCTCTCCCATCATCTATTTATCCCGAGGACAGTGACCATGACGAGGGGACATCCTCTGCGTCTGGAGGAAAGAAGGTTTGTACATAAACATAGAAGAGGATTCTTTACGGTAAGAGCAGTGAGACTATGGAACTCTCTGCCTGAGGAGGTGGTGATGGTAAGTTCACTAAGAGAGTTCAAGAAGGGCCTGGATGTATTTCTGGAGGGTAATAATATTACAGGTTATAGTTACTAGAGAGGGGTCGTTGATCCAGGGAGTTATTCTGATTGCCTGACTGGAGACGGGAAGGAATTTTTCCCCCTAAAGTGAGGAAAATTGGCTTCTACCTCACAGGGTTTTTTGCCTTCCCCTGGATCAACTTGTAGGAAAACAGGCTGAACTGGATGGACAGATGTCTTTTTTCGGCCTTACAAACTATGTTACTATGTTACTATGTTACTATGTTACTATTTGGGAACTATATGGTTGTATTTGGGCACTATATGGTTGCATTTGGGCACTATATGGTTGTATTTGGGCACAATGTGGTTGTATTTGGGCACTGTATGGTTGTATTTGTGCACCATATGGTTGTATTTGGGCACCATATGGTTTTATTTGGGCACTATATGGTTTTATTTAGGCACTATGTGGTTGTATTTGGGCACTATATGGTTTTATTTAGGCACTATATGGTTTTATTTAGGCACTATATGGCTGTATTTAGGCACTATATGGTTGTATTTGGGCACTATATGGTTTTATTTAGGCACTATATGGTTGTATTTAGGCACTATATGGTTGTATTTGGGCACTATATGGTTTTATTTGGGAACTATATGGTTGTATTTGGGCACTATATGGTTGTATTTGGGCACTATGTGGTTGTATTTGGGCACTATATGGTTTTATTTGGGCACTATATGGTTGTATTTGGGCACTATATGGTTGTATTTGGGCACTATATGGTTGTATTTGGGCACTATGTGGTTTAACTTGGGTACAATATGGTGTATTTGGGCACTATATGGTTGTATTTAGGCACTATATGGTTTTATTTGGGCACTATATGGTTGTATTTGGGCACTATATGGTTGTATTTGGGCACTATATGGTTGTATTTGGGCACTATGTGGTTTAACTTGGGTACAATATGGTGTATTTGGGCACTATATGGTTGTATTTGGGCACTATATGGTTTTATTTGGGCACTATATGGTTGTATTTGGGCACTATATGGTTGTATTTGGGCACTATATGGTTGTATTTGGGCACTATGTGGTTGTATTTGGGCACTATGTGGTTTAACTTGGGTACAATATGGTGTATTTGGGCACTATATGGTTGTATTTGGGCACTATATGGTTGTATTTGGGCACTATATGGTTTTATTTGGGCACTATATGGTTGTATTTGGGCACTATATGGTTGTATTTAGGCACTATATGGTTTTATTTAGGCACTATATGGTTGTATTTGGGCACTATGTGGTTTAACTTGGGTACAATATGGTGTATTTGGGCACTGTATGGTTGTATTTGGGCACTATATGGTTGTATTTGGGCACTATGTGGTTGTATTTGGGCACTGTATGGTTGTATTTGGGCACTGTATGGTTGTATTTGGGCACCATATGGTTGTATTTGGGCACCATATGGTTTTATTTGGGCACTATATGGTTTTATTTAGGCACTATGTGGTTGTATTTGGGCACTATATGGTTTTATTTAGGCACTATATGGTTGTATTTAGGCACTATATGGTTGTATTTGGGCACTATATGGTTTTATTTAGGCACTATATGGTTGTATTTAGGCACTATATGGTTGTATTTGGGCACTATATGGTTTTATTTGGGAACTATATGGTTGTATTTGGGCACTATATGGTTGTATTTGGGCACTATATGGTTGTATTTGGGCACTATGTGGTTTAACTTGGGTACAATATGGTTGTATTTGGGCACTATATGGTTGTATGTAGGCACTATATGGTTGTATTTGGGCACTATATGGTTTTATTGGGCACTATATGGTTGTATTGGGCACTATATGGTTTTATTTGGGCACTATATGGTTGTATTTGGGCACTATATGGTTTTATTTAGGCACTATATGGTTGTATTTGGCACTATATGGTTGTATTTGGGCACTATATGGTTGTATTTGGGCACTATGTGGTTTAACTTGGGTACAATATGGTGTATTTGGGCACTATATGGTTGTATTTGGGCACTATATGGTTGTATTTGGGCACTATATGGTTTTATTTGGGCACTATATGGTTGTATTTGGGCACTATATGGTTGTATTTGGGCACTATATGGTTGCATTTGGGCACTATATGGTTGTATTTGGGCACTATGTGGTTTAACTTGGGTACAATATGGTGTATTTGGGCACTATATGGTTGTATTTGGGCACCATATGGTTTTATTTGGGCACTATATGACGGCATTTCAGCATTATACTTCGGCACCATATAGTTACATTGGAGCGCTATAGGATTGTATTCGGGAACCATATTTCAATAATAAGGGAGTGGCATCCGTAGAACGAGCACCAATCAACCTACTACTGGCCCTGATTTTAACCTTTACTTCTCCATATCAATTTTTTTGTTTAATAGGATGTGAAAAGGTAGGGGCTTCACCACATCCAACCCCTCCCCCCCATTCCCCAGCTGCCACTACCAGGTATGGTAACCATATAGCAGCACTGGATGGATTACCCTTGTTGGCGGCACCGGCGCGCTCCGTGTTTGATAACAATGTTTCAACTGTGAAATTCTTCAAATGCTTTAATAAATACAGAACTGCAAAAATGATAATTACTCCACATAACATATTTCATTTGCTGAAAGGGAGGGGGAAAAAAATCTTAAAGTCATTAAACTTGAAAAGTGGATGAAACATTGAGTGTATTTCAGCATTTTTAATTAGAATTTTTTTTTTTTTAAGAACTACATTTATCTTAATTGAAGCAGCTGTAACACAGCCAGTGTGACACATCCTCGCACGATGTCACATAATGAAATATTACCAGAGCAAGCTCAGAAAAGTTTCTAATATCGCCGTCTCCTGGAAACTTCCTCCGTAGAAATGGACGCTGTGACTGGGGCGTATGCAGAAAAGACAAGTTATAATTGCGTTGTCTATTTTTAGTCGATTTTTACATTATATTTCGTCAACCGATCCTTTCATCTTTCCTTGTATTTCTTCTGGATCTTTTCTAGATCTCTAAGGCAGCTCTATGCATCCGCATTGCAAAATATTACCGACTGTACAGTATGTGCAGCAATCTAAAGAGATGCATTATTTTGGACACATTGACGTCATCTAGGGGTTCCCCTGCTCAGGACCCCTCCTTTAGGAGTCAGGACGAGCTGTCCTTGTATGTATGAATGTATGGCCATTCATCCCAATCCATAGGTATCCATATGAAAGGGTTGACTAAATTGGGGATTTGGGGATGTCCCTTGCTTACAGTAGAAATCTTCACGAGAACACAAGTTAAAGGGGTATTTCCATCATAGACAATGGGGCCATATCGCTAGGATATGCCCCCATTGTCTGATAGGTGCGGGTCCCATAGAACGGAGCGGGGAAGGTGGTGGCCGAAGGACCTCAGGTTTTCTGGGGTCCGGCCACCGCCAATCGCTCTCCCCATAGAAGTTAATGGGAGGGCACTGCCACCATTCCCATTAATTTCTTTGGGGCCAACAGAAATTGCCGAGCTGATGTGCAGTGCGCCCTCCACAACCTTCAGGGATCCATTCTCCAGTCTCCCACCCCTGGGACCCGCACCTATCCTAGCGATATGCCCCCATTGTCTGACATGGGAATAACCCTTTAATTTCCCTTGAATTCCTTTCATTTTTGGGCTGGCAAATGAGGGATGTTTTAGTGTCCCCTTCTTACAATTTTAGACAGTGCAGTGGGGGAGGGGACCTGCTCCAGTCAGTTGCCTTACAGCCAGAGAGATCTAATCTGAAGGAACATTGCTCTTCTCCTGGTACAGACAAAGAAGAATTCATCATTTCCTGTATTTTTCACAGATGAGATTGTCATATGAGACAACATAGGAAAAAAGAAAAAGAGAATATTAAAGGAGGAATTGCTTGGATATTTTTTGGTTTTGCCTCCATTCTTTCTATTTTGTCTGTGCGTGATTTTTTTTCAATGCTCCTTCCACTCTCCCCTTACCATCCTAAATAATCACTAACTGCACTCCTCCTGAGTTTTCAAAAAAAAACTTTGCACAAGGGCTGTGCTTCTTTGTACAATCATAACTGTGAAGCAACTGGTATTTTTTGGGGCTCTCCTAATGTCTTTCAGCCTAATTATTTCCCTTTTCAGCTGCGCATCTAGATGAATTTCTCTCAAAAGCCTGAGGTGTGGAATCTGCCAGACCTGTACTGCTGTGATGTCCTTTCCCTTACTTCCCAATATGGTTGTTTCCTGAGCTCACAGAACAGATACGGAGGGGGATATCACACTTACAGACACACAGGAGGCTCCTGTGATGTTCAGTAGTAGTGTAGAAGCAGTTCTTTTATCAGGCTCAGTTAGCCATCTCCAGTGCCTCTGTTACCAGGGATGGATTTTGCCTGACAAAGGCAATTGACTGCAACATAGCTGGAAGTGAGACCCCTAGTGGTCATGAATTTACAGCTTTTTTTTCAAGTGGATGCAGGCAGATTTTTTAAATGAAGTGATTTAGAAATTTTTCACCATTCTCTGTTAAATTAAATGAAATTGTGTGAACACACACAGTTACTCTTTAAGCACTGACATGCCCCTTTGACTTCTGGGCCCCCACAGTTGCTTAATAAACTGATCCATATGTCCTCCGACCTAGAACATATGGGTTTGACTTGTTGACAATTTTTAATTCAGAGCCTACTGTATAACTATATGAAATAACAGGTCCATGAAGTGACTGAACAGATCATGTTGACTTCATTTTACTGGCCCCATGGAAGATATGAACCTGCAATAGCCTGGCCCTGTTTTGGGGCAATATTAAAACAGGAGGAAGAAACCAAAACAAGGTTTAACATAAGTAATCTCATCCACAAGAGAGGGAAGTATAGACCTTGGGTCCTACCTTATAGGGGTGGTGGTATAAAACCCCCAGCAGGGAGCTCCATTTTGATTAAAGTGGTTTTCTGAGTGTTCTACACCAGTGCTCCCCAACTCCTGTCCTCAGGGCCCACCTGCCGGTCGTTATTTCAGAATATTCCATAGAATGAATACCTGTGGTAAGTCCTGATGCACTGACACTAATTATATGACCTGCTGAATAATAAGAAAATCCTGAAGGTAGGTGGATCCTGAGGACTGGAGTTGGGGAACACTGTTCTACATTGATAACCTATCCTCTAGATAGGTCATAAGTATCTGATCAGTGGGTGTTTGACTCCCAGCACCCCCGTCTGTCATCTGTTTGAAGAGGCTGTGGTGCTTCAGCGAGCACCGTGGCCTCTTCCAAGGCCAGTGACAGCACGTTCATAGGTCACATGACCTATGCGCAGTTCAGTCCCATTCAAGTGAATGGCCCTAAATTGTAATACCAAGCACAGCCACTATACCATGGATGGCACTGTGTAAAGTGTGATAAAGCCATTGAGTTAGCAGAGGTCCCAGGTGTCCAATCCTCACAATCAGATACTGATGCGGTCATCAGTACAAAACGCTAAGAAAACCCCTTTAACTGTCTGGTTCCTTCTCTCGGTGCTCATCATTTGTTATATAACTTCCCACAGGAAATATACTGGATAAGATCGGATCAAGATTAGTTGCCTTAAAGAGCCATTTTGTAGTAGAATTTTTTGGATCAAGGGAAATTTTATGCATGGGTGCCAATAGTTCAACTTTAAAGGGGTTCTACTAAGGCATTCAAAGTAAGTTCTCATTCTGAACCTCTATTAATAATCCAGAATGACCACATAGGTTGTCTCTCTTCTCTGGATGACCCAACACTTCCATTCGTAAATAGACAGTCCACTGATTTCAATGTACACAATGTAATGCTTACTTTCCCCTGTGGTGGCGCTGCAGGTAAACTGAACACTTGCTGCCAGGTTCTCCTGCAGATTACAGCTGATTGATGGCAGTCCCAGTAGCTGGAAAAATTGGGATCAGCTCAACTTTTAGGATTCCTTCTTACAAGAAAAGGAGTGTAAAGAGTGGGCATCCTGTTAATTACAAAAGTTATGGAAAAGGGTGAAACTGAGCACCTTTCCATGGTTGCTCTCCCTGTTGAGTGTTATTATTACAGGAGATGTCATAGTCCTTAATAACTTGGCTTCACAAATACAACAGCGTGGCTTTATTTTTGCATTACTTTTCTTTTGTATTGGCTCAGGGCAAAAAACATCTCTGCAGGAAGTGATTTGTCCTACCAGGATAGATAAGGCATGAAGTGATGCTTTCTGCATCCATTCTTTTTATAACCAGTCTACTGCTGTGATAGAGGAACAGATAATCGTTCTCATGTTGTTTATCAGTTATTATTCATTTCACTATAATACAAAAACATATTAAAGTATAGTCAATGGCATCATATATCCTGTTCCCTTGCTAGTTAAGGAGCCTGGAACCCATCGGAATATCAGTCTGAGATGCATTAATTAACATTTTCAATTAAGTTTTTTCAGTTTATACTTTCCAATTAATAATTTTATGGAAAGCCCACAGTAGGAGAAAGAGTTAGCAAGAACCAACAATTTCTTAAAAATCATTTCTTCCGATTTATACGTCAAGACTTTGCTCATAATATGGGTCCTCTTGTAAAAGATACTGTATGCTAGAGCAGTGGTCATCTGTCCTAACCAGAGAGGTGTCTACTGCATGTTCTGTGTCTACACATTTACATATATTATGCTGATATGTATGCTAGAGCAGTGGTCATCTGTCCTAACCAGAGAGGTGTCTACTGCATGTTCTGTGTCTACACATTTACATATAGTATGCTGATATGTATGCTAGAGAGGTGGTCATCTGCCCCAAGCAGGGAGGTGTCTACTATATCTTCTATGCCTACAAATTTACCTATAGTATACTAGCATGTATGCTAGAGCAGTGGTCATCTGTCTCAACCAAAGAGGAGTTTGCATGTACTGCATGTTCTATTTCTACAAATTTACATAAGGAATGCTAGTATGTACACTAGAGTAATGGTCATCTGTCCCAACGAGGGAGGTGTCTACTACATGTTCTATGTCTACAAATTTACCTATATTATGCTAGCATGTATGCTAGAGCTGTGGTCATCTGTCTCAACCAAAGAGGTGTCTACTGCATGTTCTATTTCTACAAATTTACATACAGTACGCCAATATGTAATCTAGAGCAGTGGTCATCTGTCCCAACAAGGGAGTTGTCTAGTGTATGTTCTATGTCTACAAATTTACATATAGTATGCTAATATGTATGCTAGAGTAATGATCATCTTTCCCAACTAAATAGGTGTCTATTGTATGGTCTATGTCTAGAAATGTACATACAGTATATTATGCTAATATGTCTAATATGTATGCTAGAGCAGTGGTCATCTGCCCCAACAAGGAATGTGTCTACTGCATGTTCTAGGCCTACACATTTACATATGGTATGCTAGTATGTAAGCTAGAGTAATGGGCATCTACCCCAATACGGGAGGTGTCTACTGTATGTTCTTTGCCTAAAAACAGTATAGTATACTAATATATATGCAAGAGCAGTGGTCATCTGCCCCAACAAGGGATGTGTCTACTGTATCTTCTATGTCTACAAATTTACAATTTTATAAAGGATACATAGTTTCCTGGCCCTTTATATGCTGACCTGAATGTTGGGTATGCATTAAGGACCCTATAGATATGTTCACATGGATGGAAAAATCCAACATAGAACCCACATGACACATAGAGGTCCCTGCCCATAAGAACTTACACTCTACGGAAAAGAGGTCCCTGCCCATAGGAGCTTACACTCTATAGGAGAAAAGTCCCGGCCCCTAAGAGCTGACATTCTACAGGAGAGAGTATCCTGCCCATAAGAGCTTACACTGTACAGCAGAGAGGTCACTGCCCACAAGTGCTTACATTGAGAGGTCCCTGACCACGAGAGCTACATGAGATAGGTCTCTGCCTATAAGAGATTACACTCTATAGGAGAAAAGTCCTGGCCCAAAAAAACTTAAATTCTACAGGAAAGACGACCCTGCCTATAAGAACTTACACTCTACAGAGAGAGGTCCCTGTCCATAAGAGCTTACACTCTACTGAAGAGAGATCTCTGCCCACAAGAGCTTAGACTCTACAGGAGAGAGGTCTCTGCCCACCAGAGCTTACACTGTACAGAAGAAAGGTCCCTCTCTCCTTGCCAGTGTTAGATTCTGCAGAAAGAGACTTTTGAGAGATAGAAGGAAGCAGTACTACAACCAACAACTTTTGCTTATAGCCATACATTACTATCTGGGAACATTTGTACTGTTTAATACTGTTGAATGTGCTACAACTTTTATTCTGCACTTAAGTAAACTTTAGTACTGACTCCAGCATCATATGCCGGCCACTGCACCTACATCTCCCGCCTTACAACAGGGGCATCCGATCTACCATCAAGCAGGAGCCCCAACATCAGGGTGTGCCTCGAGAGATGAAAGGGTGCGCCCTCCTACCACAATATATCCCTAGGAGAGCATCCATGTGAGGATTCCCAATGTGAATAAATAGCCAGAGTCACAACGACTCCCATCCTCCGCTCCGCTCCTCCTGAGCCCGCTGCAGCAACATGCTTGACCGGCTGCAGGAACCCTGATCTCGTGACCGGTGGAGGTCAAGCCTGCATAATATGGAAGGGGGGCGGCAATGAGTTCTACGGAAAAGGAAGTTAGGAAAGAGAGAATGAGAGTCGTAGGTTAGTAAATGAGCGACGAGATAAGAGCATAGATGTTTGCAAATAACACACTTGTCCTGTTTATTTACAATAAATATTCTAACATAAAGAAATATACTAATTTGAAGTTAATTCACTGCAAAAGCAACATTAAAACATCAGAAAAACAAAATCAAACACCCGCCGTGATACCAGCCGCCATCACTCTTCCAGCCTTTGTCGGATATTGACCTTTTGCAGGGAGACTGAGGATCGCTGTCTGTTTCAGAACACATTTGGAGGCAGAGAAGGTTATTAACATCCACTTTAATTATTTTAGGATCTCCATGCAAACAAAGGGCAATAACTGGCGGCTTCCATCCAACCACAATAACATAGAAGGGACGTCGTTTCCATCTCCTCTTTCCTCCACTATTCCGGTAGGCAATTTTCGCTGTCGCACGCTGAGCATGCATTTAGATAGAACACAGTGACAGACAGAATTGGCTTATGAATTAATTTCGCTAATGTTACAATGTTCACATGATAGCACTTTGCCTGACATGTAAAAAAATAAGCACATTATAGCCCGGCAGGGGGGACCTTACCAGTTACATTTTTATGCAAGTATTTTACAGAGAGAGATTCCTGGGTCAGTGTAATCAAGCCGCGCAGTTTTGTTGCTCTGCCAGCTCTTGATGAAGGGCAGCGCTTACACAATTTCACAGTTTTCTGAAGACTTAAACAATGCAAAACATTTAAAGGGAAAGAAGTCATTTTAAAAAAAAAATGTGTTATTACGTTTCGAAAGACTAGAGTTAAGCGGGTTGTCCTCGTGACCTCTTAAAGTGGACCTGTCACCACAAACTGCAAAGCACCGTGTTATAGAGCAGGAGAAGCTGGGCAGATTAATATATATTTTTTTTGGGGAAAAAGGTTCAATAAAACCTGTAATTTCTACATTTTTATCTGTGCTTGTTCTACCTCCTGTGAATATATTAATCTGCTCATTCCCCCCCCCCCCCCCTTAAAATGGTGATATGGTGATTTCACGTTGCATTGCATTTTGTGAAGACAGGTCCTTTGAAAGCATTTGGACAACATATTTTGGACCCCCCCCCCCCACTCCTATTAGTCATATCAACAAAAATGGGCTATCTCGGCATGTTAAAGCTTCTAATTTAACATAAAACTATTCTGCTGGTGCAGTCACTGTGTACATACATTACTTTTCCTGTACTGATCCTGAGTTACATCCTGTATTATACTCCAGAGCTGCACTCACTATTCTGCTGGTGCAGTCACTGTGTACATACATTACTTATCCTGTACTGATCCTGAGTTACATCCTGTATTATACTCCAGAGCTGCACTCACTATTCTGCTGGTGCAGTCACTGTGTACATACATTACATTACTTATCCTGTACTGATCCTGAGTTACTTCCTGTATTATACTCCAGAGCTGCACTCACTATTCTGCTGGTGCAGTCACTGTGTACATACATTACATTACTTATCCTGTACTGATCCTGAGTTACATCCTGTATTATACTCCAGAGCTGCACTCACTATTCTGCTGGTGCAGTCACTGTGTACATACATTACTTATCCTGTACTGATCCTGAGTTACATCATGTATTATACTCCAGAGCTGCACTCACTATTCTGCTGGTGCAGTCACTGTGTACATACATTACTTATCCTATACTGATCCTGAGTTACATCATGTATTATACTCCAGAGCTGCACTCACTATTCTGCTGGTGCAGTCACTGTGTACATACATTACTTATCCTATACTGATCCTGAGTTACATCCTGTATTATACTCCAGAGCTGCACTCACTATTCTGCTGGTGCAGTCACTGTGTACATACATTACTTATCCTATACTGATCCTGAGTTACATCCTGTATTATACTCCAGAGCTGTACTCACTATTCTGCTGGTGCAGTCACTGTGTACATACATTACTTATCCTATACTGATCCTGAGTTACATCCTGTATTATACTCCAGAGCTGTACTCACTATTCTGCTGGTGCAGTCACTGTGTACATACATTACTTATCCTATACTGATCCTGAGTTACATCCTGTATTATACTCCAGAGCTGCACTCACTATTCTGCTGGTGCAGTCACTGTGTACATACATTACTTATCCTATACTGATCCTGAGTTACATCCTGTATTATACTTCAGAGCTGTACTCACTATTCTGCTGGCAGAATCACTGAGTACACACATTGACACACATTGAGGGGGAGGTTCACATCTCTGACAGTTAACTCCAATAGTCTGTTCCTCTACTGTAACAGACTACCAGAGTTAATTGCTGGCAATCTGAACCTATCCATATATCCTGTATTATACTACAGAGCTGTACTCAAGATTCTGATAGTAGGACACCACTCCCATCTGCTCATGTTTCCAGCATCTTCTCAGTACAGACGTGTCCTTCTTTACCTTTCTTCTTGGCATGAGATATCCCAAGATAAGTGACATTTGAGTTACTCACAACACCTGACACACTTATGTCAATTTTTATTACCTTCAGAGGGAAATGTCTTGGATCTTCTCTCTCTGTCATCAAGTATTTACTGCCAAATCATAACCAGCTGGGGACATTTGGAACAGGAGAAACCCTTGTCTTGACTAATATTTCTTAAGATCCCTAAGTCCAAGATCCTCTAGTAAAAATTAATTATAGTACAACAAGGCATCTCCAAGGCTATGAGCATGCAGTGCGGCACCAGTACAGCCAGCCCACCAGGGACATGACATGTACCCCATTAGGTACACGCACAACAGGTTGAGAATCTAGGATCTAGACCAATGTTTCTCAATTCAGGACTCAAGTTCCACCAACAGGTTGTGTTTGCAGACTGTCTCCCTACCATGGGCACATTTTGAATTCAGAACTTGAAGCCTGAAGTTAAGAAACATGGTAAAGACTTTTACAGCTAGATCCGGATGGGAAGATTCCTGGGGGCCAATGTTTTGCATCTTACAGTCTTTTCGATTCTATTCCACACACATTTATTTATAGGTAGCCCAAGCCATCTTGCCTGGCATACAAGAGCTCAATATACCACTCTGATAGTGGCTTCGTTCAGCAGCCTAATGGAATCTGTTGGAGATCAGCCAGTGTGAACCCAGTGTGCTAACTAACCTACACCCTAATGGCATTATTTCCAGAGCTCGCCTTGTATTAACCCTTTAACCCCCTATACAGGGATATGGACTTCACTGCAGAGAAGTAACCAGATGGATACCTCCTGGGATAGTCCGCCAGGGATGCGTTTTAATCCCAGTTTGGTTCCACTTAAAGCTTTCACCAGAGAAGCAGATCCTCGGATTGCTGAAGCAATCTCTCCATTCTGCACCCTAGAATGGCCACAAGGGTTATGGTCTTACAGAATTCAGTACAGAAGCAGAGTCTGAACAAAGCCAAGGGTCAATACCAGGAGTATGGATCCAGATGGGACTACACAGAGGAATAAAGAGTAATAAACAGAAGGAAAAAAAAAAAATTTATTGACCAAGGAGATGAAGTACAAGTACCAGGTGATAAAAACAGGAGCAACAAAACGAAGGTGTCAATCCAGAGATAAAGAAGAGGTCAACAAGGATGAAATCAGCTTTACCACTTTTACAAAGAGAATGTCTCCTTTTCAATGTTCTGTTGCTATGGGTTACCAGTGACCATGTTCTGGTGGTGATACCACCTTACATATTTCAACTGTTATGTGACTGCTTCTGTGAACATACCGTACCAGCATTATGGTTATGAAATTTATTATATCCAGCTTTTTCTTTGTGCTCTTTACAAAGCTGCATTTCTGTTGGACTGTCCTGTGTATTGAATCTGGCTTGATTCAGGATTTAACCCTTGTCTACTGATTAGTTTTCTACCAATTCTTCTTGATTTGACTTCTTGGCTTGTTTCTGGATTAGCTCCTTGTGTACTGATTAGGCTTCTACCTATTCTACTGGCTTTGACTCCTTAGCTTGGATTAATCCGCTATCTAATGTTTTGGCTTCTACTGACTCTCCTGGCTTGGACTTGGCTTGTTCTACTCTCTTGATACTCCTTGGCATGTGATAGGCCACCTACCTGTGAACTCGCACCTGTTTTCTGCTGTCTTACTCTGCAGACATAACTTGGGTCTCTAGCAGCCAAGTTCAACTGGCCTCATGGCGGGAACTACTAACCAGAGTGGTGAAAGAATGTAGGTAGCAGATTAAGTGCTTTCTAGTGGTGGTCCCGGACAGTGCCCTTGTATTTCTTTCTCACTACTGTATTCATCCTGTATGTATTGTGGCCATGGCAGGGTGAATAGTAGTGATATTACAGGAAACCAATGAGAGTGGCCTAAAAACTCTGAAGAGTAACTTATGTACCTTGGACAGGGTGTCGAACAGCCCATACGGAAGGCACACACTGGTTACTGGTGAACTGCAAGAGTACCAGTAAGAAACACACTGTAGATAATGAGTATTGCACTTTACTAAGTAAACCATTTTGGCAGTTAAGGGTTAACAGCCTGGTAATAGGGCAGAGGCTGGACTTAGTCAAGGATTATACAGGACTAGTGTGAGCAGGGAGATTATGTATATTCCTGCGTGTACTGTACCTAGCTAGCAGTGCAGGTGAGTTAATCTAGCTTTAAAGGTGTACCATCTTAGTGCCTAGGTAGGGCAAAGAGACAGCTACGAGTTGAGGCTAGAGCAAGTGGTAGTCAGAAGCTGCTAACCAGGGTGCCAGAGGCTGCCACACTGAGAGCAGGCAATACCTGTACAGTAAACAGACAAGTGAAAGTCCGAGTGCTGCCTTTGAGCAATACTGGATATTGTGAGTACAGGGATACTGCGGAGCCTGTGCAATGGTGTGCGGACAGAGACACCACAACCGTAGAGCAACTCCATAACAATGTGCTTGTTGCCCCATCCTAGAGTGAGGGGTCACACAGACTACCCATGAGCCAAAAGTATCCTTTCTGTAAAGTTTGTCTCCTTAAAGGCTATGTACACCTTTGGGGTACTCATTTTGAGCTGAAAATATTTTTTTAAATTGGTCTTTATTAAAAATATGGAGTCCTTTTTTCTGTACAGAGCTGAGAAGCTCTAGTCGCAGCCTTTGGATTTTCTCTTTTCCGTCAGATCAGGAGCTGACAGGCTCCTTATATCTGCTCTCTGACATTAAAAACACTCATTATAGCTCAGTTCTTATCTTACTGATAAGAATGTGGCTTAAATAAGTGTCGATGACCTCTCAGTAGTTTAGAGATAAGGTTTATTAGATGACCGGCACAAAGTGAAAATGAAAGTACCAGTCACACAGCTAGAAAAACTGTTAACCCTTTGTGACAGAACGGCTCAATATTTTTAATAAAAGCCAATTGAAAATATGATTTTTAGCCAAAAATGAGTAACATGCAATCATTAAAAAAAAAAAAATCACCTCTGAAGGTGTACATAGCCTTTAAGATCAGACAAAATAACACTATGGTCCAAGGCTGGCAGAGAGTTTGAGACCACAAAACAGGAGATTGATGCTGGACTGTAAAAAGGAATAAATTGGAATTTTTATCAAATATTAATTCATCTTACCGCCTTTTGGATGAGTAATATAACAATATATCATCACAAAAGCAAAACTATTATTACACAATGAATATGTAGAACCCCATCCCCCAACCCCGGATCCTTCGAGATAACCGCTTGGACAATGACTGCAAATCCGTTCTGTTCACTGTCTCCTGCTAGAGCTGTAAGGAGAATATTTTCTGAAGATGAAAAGACATTGAACATTGTATTATTGATGTAGGGACTCGTCTTCAGGCCCCAGTGCTACTGGAACAGATTGTCTCCTGCAACCCTGGTCCAAACCACATCTGATTCTCCCGGTGGCAGTCATCCAAGTCTATCTGGACAGGCAGTGCCTGAATGAACTTTGCTCCTGGATGGGTTTTTTGACGGTGTTTATCAGCAGTTTTCAAGCTGTTGAAGTCATCTTGGCAGAGCTGTTCAAAGTAATCACATATTCTGTTTTTTAAGGCTCAACCTAGGGAAAAAAAACAGCAATCCCTCTGATTTTTGGATTCATTATTATTCCATGGAGCAGAACTGGTCTTGGAATAATGAATAAGAAGGATTTACAAATCCTAAAATATACAGTATGCATGTGAAAGCGAGAAACTTCAGTGCACTCTGGGTAAATGACTAATTCAGCCCTGCTACACCTATATATCTGTATATCAAGAATACATTTTATTTTTATTTGTTTCATATTGTTACACTTTAAAGGACCATTATCCAAGTATCTTGGGTCCAGGGGTGAAAACAGAAATAATTGGGTACTAATATGAGAATTAGGCCCCTCCCCATATGTATATATATGTATATATAATGGTGATATGTTCAGTAGTGCTAGAAGGCGTGTATATCCCACTGAGATGCCCCACCTGGGTGAGATAACTAAAATCCAGAAAGCTGCAGTGGTTTCAGCAAAGTGTCGTTTTCTGAGACAGGTTTGTCTAGATTTTGCTCAAGGGCTGGATTTTATTTGGACTGAGAAGGTTAGGTTTGGTTGTGGGACCTCCCCAGTCCACACCCTTCCAGGACACGTTTTGTCTTTCACCTGAGGTGATCGCAGGTGAGGCCAGCTTTTTGTGAATCAGGCGGGGATAAACCAACTCGCAGTGTATAAGTCAGGGGGAGAGGAACTGAACCTAGAGAAGAGGGTTGAAGCCTCAGAGGCTTGTGTGGTCTCAGCCAGGAGGGCTGAGAGGGCCACAAGGCTATGTGATGTCGGATGTCTCCCCTATGTGTGGACTTATACCTGGTGAGCTGACCAGAAGGTTGGAACCTGATACTGTGTTGGTGACCTGCACTCTGTAGTAGTGTTGAGCGAGCATGCTCGGCCGAATATGATATTTGGCCAAGCATTGCGGTGCTCGGGGCCATGCGGTGTTCAGCCGAACACCGCCTGTGCTCGAGCGCCATGCTCGAGTCCCCTCCCCACACGCTAATTGGCCAATTAGTGTGCGGGGAGGTATTGGCATTCATGTGACCCGGCTCAGTCTTAGTCAGGGAGAACTGCTGCAAAGAGAGACAGATAGTGTAGGGATAGAAATTGGCTAGGCAGGGCTAGTATTTTTGTTGAAAAGACCCAAAAGCCCTTTTTATGGGCTATTATATCTGGCTGCAATATATTTTTTTATTTTTTGGAAGTTAAAAATTGCACAAGGTGGCCTGACCTTAACACCACCTTCAAGGCTTGTGCATTCTAATGCTTTCTGTATCCTATATACCTGACATCCAGTGTCATTTTTTCTGCCGCTAATCAAGGCCACGGTACCTGCGCTGCGTCTGCTGTATAACGTTTGGACAAGGAGGGACAGATAGTGTAGGGATAGGATTTGGCTAGGCAGGGCTAGTTGTTCTCTTTAATGCTGTTCCCAAACCATTTCAGTGGTGTTTTCACCATTTTCTCACCTTTACCTATGAACCAGACTCCCTCCCCTCTTCAGAGCAGGGGGTGCCTGGTTTACTGTTTGGGTTCTCCCATTGACTTCCATTATACTCGGGAGTCAGAGACAACATATGAGTTAGAGACAACATATGTGTTAGTTAGAGCCCAGACGGGCAAGTGTTTGTTTTGTTTTGTTTTGTTACGTGGTGCCGGAACCTCACCTCACCCAGTGAGGTTTTAACTGGGGAACTTGAACTGTACTGCCAAAGTGACAAATAAAGCACTGTTGGACTTTAAAAACCCCTGTTTGTTGGAGAATCTGTCATTGCTGATCCCCTGTGAAAGAGCGATCCCTTACAATATATATATATAAAAATGTGTTTATTGTATTTCACATTTTTGCAATTTTTCAGACTATAAGACACACCTATTAGGCAAACCCCAGATTTAGACAACAGAAAATTAGAAACAAATACTGGGTGTTTAATGAAGTGGAGGGATCAAGTACAATAATTTTGGGGTCTAGTCTAATAATAATAATAATATTAATAATAATAATAGTAATAATATAATAGTAATAAATGTATACAGGGGCATCCTCAAGTGCAGAGTGCTGACTCCGTACAAAAGAGCTCAGTTTAGAGCAGCCGCTGAAAGAAGGAGGGGCCAAGCAGGTACTCCTTATAGTGTTGCAAAAGGGCGGGGCCATTCAGCTCTGCTGGACGCCCCATAGCAATGATGTGGTCGGCTTACAATGACGGAATGCCAACACTTAGGCCTACCACACATGTATATAATACAAAAACAGCTTAACCCTTCCAGGACAATTTTTGAAACGGCCTTTTGAATTTTTCCTTATGACCTTCTAATAGCCTAAATTTTTTCATTTTTATGTTGACATGTATGAGGGCTTTAAAAAAAATTGGGAACTGTGGGAGACCCCCACTCTAACTGCTCAGGTGCAGCAGTTGTTGCTGACCTGGCATATGAGCCAGCTAGGATCGGATTCATCACTGATCTCGTGTCCGCTCCATATACTCCATGCAATCAACAGTTACGTCTTTTTTTACAATGATGTGTACAGTTTGGAAAACCCATGTCTATACACCCTACTAGGGAATTCTGAATTAATGTTGGGGGGCCTTCAACTCTTAAACACAGAGAGGTTACAAAGAGCATTTCTCAATCTGGAGGACTTGTTATTTCCTGCATTACACAGACAGCCCATTGATGTAAATGGACACTGTGTAATACCTCATTACTCCTGTGGTGGTGCTGCAGGAAAATTGAAAATGTATTACAGATTACAGTTGATCAATATACCACCATATTGTCAAGGAATTGTCCAAAGCCGAAAACCCATTTAAAGTGAAACTATCAGAACATCTTTGGCTTCATATCCCATCTAAATGTGCAGTAATCAGTGGTGGCCATGTAGCCTTTATCAGGGCAGCTCCTTCAAATGACCTCACTGGTGCTACTGTTATCATTGTACATGTAATGCCACTGAAAATTACTCAGTAAGAAACCAAAAATAGCGATGGCCTTTCTACCACCAGATGGGGTTGCAGTTGACAGGACCTTGAGGACTTTATTGAGGTTTGGGCCCTGTGTTGCATCAGGACCTGGTCTGACTGCTGTAGTCTAAAACACGACAATTGACATTTTTCCTTCTCTTCCTGGACCGAAAGTGAATGAATAGAAATAATCGTAGAAATAATGAAAAGTCAGAGGTTTCCAGATGGGACGAGTGAAATTTAAATCAATGACAGTTCCGTCTGACACACACTCATTTACAAGACCAGAAAACGTGGGAGGATAAATTGGATTCCGTCTCTCGAATGACGCAAGAACGACAGAATAGTAACCGCACGCGTTGTCTGGGAAAGGAATAGCAGGTGCATGCTCACAGATCACATTACTACTACAGGGCAGTATTATTACCAACGTCCACTGCCGGAAGACTGAAGAATACATAGAAGGGAAGACATCTCTACATGACTTGTAATTGTCCTCGAAGAGACCCCGGATCTGTACTTACTTTCCAGAGTTGCAAGCCTATTCTTAACCCTTTGTTTAGTCCATTTATCACAGTAATGCTTCCAGTCAAGAATTCGCCTTACAAACATTTTACCTGCAATACCACATCTGACCACATGGTGTGCTGCTATGGTGAGACTCACCTGTGAGCAATACGAGCACAAAGAATTTTAATTCAGGCAAGTTGTAAATTGTAATGCTCCATCTAGTGGTATAAATATATATATATTTTATCTAAATATTAGCGATGAGCAAAGTTTTAAAAAAAAAACTTGTTTTAATCCAAATTAATTCATCACGAAACATGTTAAATCAGGTCTATACCAGTCTGCAGTTAAACTTTATGGAGAATGTATCCTGGTGTACATCACTATGCAGTACAGCAACATACATAGCTAGTCCTTTCTGGTTGCGTGCGTCTAAACGACAGGCGGGTCACATATGTACAAGCCACCAACATTCCTAGCTAAACCCTAGCTAAGGAAAAAATAAATATACAGCAGCCTTCAGTAAAAAAAAAAAAAAAAAAGAAAAAACACTGCATGCCCCAGCCCCAGCGAGTGTCCCACTGACTCTTTAGTGGAACAAAATAAGGACATGGAGGCGGCACCAATCAAATAGTGGAGGAAAAAAAGGCTTTTTTAATCCATGTTATGGCAGTGCAAACACATGCATTTGAATCCCTTCTGTTAGCTGTAGAATGACTGTGCATCACTATTAAGGCCCTTGCACATGACGGTATGCCCTCCGAGACATATGGTCTGTGATGCTGTGCACGTCGGGCTGCCCACGAGACTATTGTCCCGTACTCATAAGATCATATGAGTACAGGACAATAGTTCCTCGGGTTGCCCGCCGTGCACAGCATCATTGTAATCTATGATGCTGTGTGCTCCCGTGCGCACGATCTATGTCACTCCGGGACATATGGCCCGCTCACAGACAGAATGTCTCGAAGGGCATACGGTCGTGTGCAAGGGAACTTAGGCTTAGTTTACACTTCACTTATTGGTCAGTGTTTGTCAGCCCAAAGCAGGTGTGGGTCAAACCCACAGAACAGGTGCAGATCTATTCATGATACCTAATCAGAGAGTAGGCTTGGCTCCTGAATTTGCCTAAGTGATAGAAATAACTGACTAAATAACATAAGTGTGAACTCCGCTTCACCGGCTAATGAGCTCTAATTTATCTGTTGGAACTTAACTGTGAAGTGGTCCAAAATTCAAGTAGTGGCCCCATGACAGGGTGGATGGTGTCAGCAGTAAAGCTGTGTTCACATCATTGTTTATTTTTCCTTTCTTCTGATCCATCAGAAGAACGGGCCAAAAACGTGGATCCTGTAGTTTGAGCATCTGCCCTAGTATTTGGTCAGCATTTGATCAGTACGGGTAAGGCAAAAAGAGGAGTGGGTCCAAAACAGAGATAAAATTTGATGGGAATATTTGCATCTCTTCTGTGTTTTGTACCCACTCGTGCTTTTGGCTTCCAAATCATGATCAAATCCTGATACAAAATACTGATCGTGTGATAGAGGCCTTCTGTTTGTTCAAACGACAGGACCCATTTTTTTGTTATTTTTCTGTTCTTCTGACGGATCAGAAGAATGGAAAAATAAATAGTGATTTCAACATGGCCAAACAGGGACACTAGTGGCCCCGTAACAGACTGGTGAGGGTGGCAACAGCATGAAGAGTCACAATAGTGGACCCAGAACAGAGGGGGGAAACAGCATAGGCAGTAACAGCACAAGATGGTGGCAGATCACAGTAGGGGAAGATGGCAATAGAGGCAGCAGGCATGTGGCTGACAGCATCAGAATAGTGGCAGCAGGACGTGGGCAGAAGTAACGGTCCATTTGTAACAATGTTCTGGTGTGGCATCACACTACAGTCAAATCATTACTGCCAGAATGATCTAGTCTGTTGTATCACACACCGTGTCTGGAAATCCTGGATGATCCAGGCCTGATTCATCTTTATAAAGGATAGTCTCTCAACATTTTGTGTTGAAAGGCGAGTTCTCTTTGGGGTAACTATGCCCCCTGCCACACTAAAAACCTGCTCACACTACTGGCCGGGCAGGAAAGCTAGCCCAGGGAAAGCTTCCCCAGTTGTGGCCACAATTTAGGTTTCGATGCCCAGGGGATCTTGGATCTGGGGTGACAGGGTGCAGTTCAAGTATGCCACATCTGCTGGTTCAGGTTCTTCTCCATGTCCTGCTATTGCTTGCTGGGTGGTTTCTTCTGGGTGAAGAAAAGTGCTTAAGTTTCTGCTGATGGAGATGCTGCTGCTGCTGCCCCCCCCCCCACCCCCTCCAGCAGTCGTGGCAGTGGAGTGTGAGCTCAGAGGGTTTTCCGGTTGGACCTTAGTGACAATGGGCAAAGAGGAGTGTAGGCAGTGACCAACAAAGGATGTCTCGATAGTTGAGCTTTTCATCCCTCTCAGAATGTGTAAAAAAAAAAAAGGCCCCGATTTTGGCCTGGTAGGGTCAGTAGTCATCCTTCTGCCAAACAGTGATAATGCAGCTGTTACTACACAATCAACTCATGGGAATTCATGGGTGTTAATGTCCTCCTAGTCCTCATCCTCCTCCTATGCCAGTTCAGCCTCCACAGGGCTCAGATGGCCATTAGATGTAGGCACCATATCTTCTGTCCCCTCGCCAGTCAGATTTATTAGCATCCCCTTCAAGACGTAAAGGAGTGGAATGACATCATTCATCCCGTTGTCCTGGCGACTGACAAATAAAGTGGCCTCCTAAAACTTACACCAGGGAGTAGTCCTGTCCGTCTGCATCATCAAGAAATCAGTCACAGGTTTCCTCTGTTCATACAGTCCATCCAACATGGAGGGTGGAGTTCCAACGTGTGGAAACGTTGCATATGAGGTGATGTAGAGGAACACCATTCTGCCTTTGTAGCTCAAGGAGGGTGGGTTTTGCACGGTAATAGTGGCTGAAGTGCATGCAGTTGGGTGGAAGACTTCAGGAATGCCTAAGGGAGGATGCAGCAGACCTCTCCTCCAAATTTGAGCTGGGCAGTAGCTGCTGACTGTCCTGAGTAATATCATTCTTGCTGAATCCTAAGCAGAAGAAAGGGGGAGTGGCATGACAACTCAGGGCAGAGAGGTTGTTCCTTGGCCATACCAACTAAGTATGGTGTCAGAGGATCCCACTGATTTCTGGCTGTGTGTAGTCTATCATTCCATACAGCTGGATTGTTGGTCAGAACATGACCGCTGGATGACAGTGGCAGCTCTGGTCTGTTGCTGCGGCTGCTGCTGCCACCACCCCTTCTTCAGGTGCTATTATGCTGGCTATAGCAACTGCCCTTTCCTTTTGAGGGCTCAGGCAACTGTCTATTGGGCATATTGTACACTAACTGAATCAGTAATAAAACAGAAAAATGGGTCTAAATGTTACACCATCTGTTGAAAATTAGTCTGATACACCGATAACAGATTTATTATTAATGGAGCAGATTAACTAGGTACATGAACCTATATATTAGACCGGTTGCTGAGACTAACTCTGATGCATAGTCAGCCTATGCATAACAGAACAGATTAACAATGAATGGCACTGCAATGGAACAAGATGCACAGTGTGATTAAACAGAGCCTGCACTGTCTCTGCAGTCTCCCTATGCTCTTCCTAGAGTGTCTGAAAACTCTCCCTACACTGTCCCTGCACTGTCCCTATCCAAAATAAAAAAATTATGGAGACACTGTTCCTAGCACTTGCCACGTCTCTCTCCCTATGCTCAGCTCACAATAAAATGGTGCAAAGCAGTTGGGATTAAGCTTTTTATAGGGCTGTGACAAGGGATGGTTATCTGCTGATTGGTTGGCTGCACGGCATTATGGGTCATATCTCCTTTCTGGGCTTCTTACTTTCACTTTGTAACACCTATAGCCCCCATTTTTAGGAAAACAAATCAATTTGTTACAACAAAGTGAGAGGAGATTCAGATTTGTGGCAAATAGAAGTTTTCCAGAAATTCAAATCTAATTTAATACATTTCACTTTGATTCGCTTAACACTAATAAATATATCCAAAATTCTATGCTCATTAATTTCATGATATATCTTTCTAGGGTTATGTAATATGGTGTTCTGATACAGAGCCCCAATTTCCTTTCTTCCTTTCATGAAGTAATAGAATTACATGATAAAAGATGACTGCCTACAGCTACGAATAGGGGGAGAAAGCTGCACACAGATGAAAATAAATAAAAAAAATAATAATTTATCTTCAGTGAGCTCCCCCTGGTGGTGGCTGATGGCAGCTAGAATTTTGTCATATAACTTTATGACTGTGTGGACTAGGAGATTTGGAGCACTGTATTACATAAATGAGCACTGGCCACTTTCAAGATATACTAAAAGAAATTCCCAAATGAGATGAAAGTTCTCAAAAAAATGTACTATTAAAACTATACTAACCCTAAAATATATCTTTTTTGAATCTGAGGTGCACGTGAAAGCAATGTATTGTTCCCTGTTATCAGCCACTTCAGGCAGTAAAGCTAAATGTTACATCATTCAGTGGAATTCCTAGTGTTAAGTCCCCCCATGCAAACTACTTCATTTTGGAAACCTCCAAGGCATATCTGGGGGATGGAATATATAGGGGATGGTAAACTGGGCAAATTCCCCAGGCCCTATTATGAGAACAATTTACCATTGCACTGCCCAGACCACCATGTACTGTAAAATGAATGACTTTTCTGCCTTAGATCAGCATGGAATTTCAAAAGAACCCCTTCACTACCCTAGACCACCAGAGATTTAAAGGGTTTTTCCACAATTTGGTATTGCCATTAGAATAGGTAATAAATGTCTAATCGCTGGAGGCTCCCACCACTGTGACCCACAGTGATTGCTAAAATAGGATTTCTATGCCCACGACCATAGAGAATCAGGAATGTAACAAGCTTTTCCTGCATATAAATTTTCCTCAATATGTTACTAATATCAGTTGCTCCTCTTACAAAGCTGCAGCAGTATTGAAAAACACTATCTTTAAGGTTACTGTGCTGCTTTAGACTACCAGAAAACTTCCAATGAATCCCTTCACTAACCCAGACCACCAGGGATTTAAAGGGATTTTCCCACAATTTATAATTAAAGGGGTTCTCCGGGAATTAAGAAAATGAAAATACTTAAATATTACTTCATTATAAATATATTCCCAAATATCTTACATTAGTTATAATGGCTCATTTTGTCTGGGGAGCAATTATTAGGAGAAACAAAATGACCGCTGTCCTATTAGTGCACACAGAACCTGTCCTAATCACACAGGAGGACAAGATACTTCACAACACTGACATAAAAAACTGCCTCATCCTCCTCTCTGCTCTGCTTTTCAGGGATTATGATCCTGAATACAGATGATAAGATCTTCAGCTGAATCTCTGTTGGAATTGAGTTCATGAGCAGATGTGGCTAATAATCAGCAGCTCTTGTCTGCAGTCTCCGTTACCACAGCCCCACAGTCTGTCCTGTCCTTCCTCTCTGTACTTCATGTCTCCTCATGAACTCCATTCCCACAAAGATTAAGCTAAATATGATATTAAACTGTATTCAGGATGATAATCCCTGACAAGCAGAGCAGAGAGGAGGATAAGGCAGCTCTT
>ONZH01019132.1:0-20077 GCA_900303285.1 Rhinella marina
TGCGGAATTCCCCTGCTCCCTCATCAGCGGGTACTGTCTCACCCTGCCCAAGACCACGGCCTCTGCCCCCTGCAGTAATTGAATGCCCATGCCCACGCCCTCGCCCTCGACCCTTAGCCCTGGGGTTCAACATTTTTTGTATATAGGTGTATGATAAAAAAAAAAAAACAAAATTACACGGGCCTGGTGTACTGAAACCCACAAACTTGTTAAGTCCGGTAGAATTAAGTGACGTACAGAAAGTACAGATTATACAGACAGATTATACGGATTGGAGCGAGTGTGCTGAACTGTGACACACAGAAAGGTGACACGCAGCTGAGTAAAATGGATTTGTATCACTGAGCTAAAACAACTGAAAAAAAAAAATTTTTTTTATATTTTGTTTTTTTGGGAACGTGACGTGCAGGAACTATGGTAGAACTGACTGACACCCTGTTAACGGTGGCTATTTAGTCTGCGACCCAGACAAATGTCGCACAGAGAGTTTTCTGGATCAAGCTGTAGATGATATTGGTAGCAAATGACTTGGTTGTATTCTGTGACGTACAGAAAGTGTCACCTGGACAGATTATACGGATGGGAGCTAGTGTACTGAACTGTGACACACAGAAAGGTTACACACAGCTGAGTAAAATGGATTTGTATCACTGAGCTAAAACAACTGAAAAAATAAATTTTTTTTTTATTTTGTTTTTTTGGGAACGTGACGTGCAAGAACTATGGTAGAACTGACTGACACCCTGTTAACGGTGGCTATTTAGTCTGCGACCCAGACAGATGTCGCACAGAGAGTTTTCTGGATCAAGCTGTAGATGATATTGGTAGCAAATGACTTGGTTGTATTCTGTGACGTACAGAAAGTGTCACCTGGACAGTATATACGGATGGGAGCTAGTGTACTGAACTGTGACACACAGAAAGGTTACACACAGCTGAGTAAAATGGATTTGTATCACTCAGCTAAAACAACTGAAAAAATAATTTTTTTTTTTATTTTGTTTTTTTGGGAACGTGACGTGCAAGAACTATGGTAGAACTGACTGACACCCTGTTAACGGTGGCTATTTAGTCTGCGACCCAAACAAATGTCGCACAGAGAGTTTTCTGGATCAAGCTGTAGATGATATTGGTAGCAAATGACTTGGTTGTATTCTGTGACGTACAGAAAGTGTCACCTGGACAGATTATACGGATTGGAGCGAGTGTGCTGAACTGTGACACACAGAAAGGTTACACGCAGCTGAGTAAAATGGATTTGTATCACTGAGCTAAAACAACTGAAAAATAATTTTTTTTTATATTTTGTTTTTTTGGGAACGTAACGTGCAAGAACTATAGTAGAACTGACTGACACCCTGTTAACGGTGGCTATTTAGTCTGCGACCCAGACAAATGTCGCACAGAGAGTTTTCTGGATCAAGCTGTAGATGATATTGGTAGCAAATGACTTGGTTGTATTCTGTGACGTACAGAAAGTATCACCTGGACAGTATATACGGATGGGAGCTAGTGTACTGAACTGTGACACACAGAAAGGTTACACGCAGCTGAGTAAAATGGATTTGTATCACTGAGCTAAAACAACTGAAAAAACAAATTTTTTTTTTATTTTGTTTTTTTTGGGAACGTGACGTGCAAGAACTATGGTAGAACTGACTGACACCCTGTTAACGGTGGCTATTTAGTCTGCGACCCAAACAAATGTCGCACAGAGAGTTTTCTGGATCAAGCTGTAGATGATATTGGTAGCAAATGACTTGGTTGTATTCTGTGACGTACAGAAAGTGTCACCTGGACAGATCATACGGATTGGAGCGAGTGTGCTGAACTGTGACACACAGAAAGGTTACATGCAGCTGAGTAAAATGGATTTGTATCACTGAGCTAAAACAACTGAAAAAATATATATTTTTTTTATATTTTGTTTTTTTTGGGAACGTGACGTGCAAGAACTATGGTAGAACTGACTGACACCCTGTTAACGGTGGCTATTTAGTCTGCGACCCAGACAAATGTCGCACAGAGAGTTTTCTAGATCAAGCTGTAGATGATATTGGTAGCAAATGACTTGGTTGTATTCTGTGACGTACAGAAAGTGTCACCTGGACAGTATATACGGATGGGAGCTAGTGTACTGAACTGTGACACAGAGAAAGGTTACACGCAGCTGAGTAAAATGGATTTGTATCACTGAGCTAAAACAACTGAAAAAACAAATTTTTTTTTTATTTTGTTTTTTTGGGAACGTGACGTGCAAGAACTATGGTAGAACTGACTGACACCCTGTTAACGGTGGCTATTTAGTCTGCGACCCAAACAAATGTCGCACAGAGAGTTTTCTGGATCAAGCTGTAGATGATATTGGTAGCAAATGACTTGGTTGTATTCTGTGACGTACAGAAAGTGTCACCTGGACAGTATATATGGATTGGAGTGAGTGTGCTGAACTGTGACACACAGAATGGTTCCACACTGCTGTGTGCAATGGATTTGTATCACTGAACATATAGATACAGATAGAACAATAAAAAAAAAAAACAGGGTTAGATATGGCGATAGCTGCACTACTAGTGCCAGCCAGCCAGCCAAGCCAGGAGACAAAAAAAAAATTTCTTCTAGCCCTTAGAAGGGCTGTTGGGTTCTTTGTGGGTGATTCCTGCCTAACAGAGAACTAAATGAAGGCCCTAACACTGTCCCTGAAAGGCAGCAGCTCTAACGACATCCAGACGGCATCTGAGCCGAGCGCCGCGGCCAGTCACTAGTATATTCCAGGGTCACCTGATCAGGCCAGCCAACCCCTGCTATCGACATGTAAGGGCCCCACGTGATGCTGGGTGTACCGTAGAGTCTCCTGGCTTGTGATTGGCTGTGTTTATAGGCGCCAAAAAAGCACGATGCGGAAGTTGCCATTTCCTCGAGTATGGCGAGATATTCGTCCGAGCAGCGAGCACTTACGAGTACCCTAATACTCGAACGAGCACCAAGCTCGGACGAGTATGCTCGCTCATCTCTAATAATAATCTAATTTTCTGAGACAATGAATTTTGGGTTTTCCATGGTTGTAAGCCATAATCACCAACATTAACATAAATAAACACTCTGTTTGTAATGATTCTATATAAAATATGGGTTTCGCTTTTTGAATTGAATTACTGAAAAAACAACTTTTTGATGATATTCTAATTTATTGAGATGCACTTGTAATTAATACATTTGAAAAGAGAAATAAGTCCATCAAGTTCAACCAAGAGATAAGTGGGGATATGAATCCCAGAAGGAAGTGAGTGTCACGAATGTGCCTGCATCAGGTTGCAGGTGATCGGCTAGAATTTCTGCTGACTTTGTTGTGTTTGGTGTGGTTCTCGGCTGAGATCCGGTTGCTGCAATATCTGCATTAAGATAAGTGTCATTTTCCCTATCGTGTTTATCCTACTTTTCCTTGTTGTGGTTTTGCCTTCTGGAGTCTCCTGTTCGTCCGTCCTTTTGGAGGAACGGATTGAATTTTTCCCCTGTCACTAGTTGCAGGGTTTTATAGGGTCAGGTGTTATTAGGTTCCTGTGTATGAACTATCCTACCACTAAGGCCTGTTCATACTGGTAGTCAGTCAGGACCTAGTTTCAGGGTTACCTGCAGAAGGTGACCATTTCCCTTGTTTGGTCCTTTTCCCTTCCCTCTTACACTTGGTGTGGCTATACCCTCCACACCAGAGCGTGACAGTATAAACCGCCGAACAAAAATTAATGTCATTTTTTGTGCAGACATGGATGCTATTACTGCGCTTACTGAACGGCTGCAGGGACTCTGCTTGGAGGTAGCTGACATCCGCAACCAGATTCAGAGACCACCGGCTGGTGGTTGTAGGGGTGCTGGGTGTCAGGCCTGTTTGGAGCCTAAGGTCGCCCTCCCGGACAGATTTTCTGGGGGGACGTGATAATTTTATTCTATTCAGGGAGGCGTACAAATTGTATTTCAGACTGCGTCCACATTCTTCTGGTAATGAGGAGGAGAAGGTTGGTGTGTTCATCTCGCTGCTTAAAGGGGATGCGCAGTCATTGGCCTTTTCTCTGCCGACCGGATCGCAGTCTCTCTCCGGTTGGTAGATGAATTTTTCAAGGCTTTGGGGATTATCTATGATGACCCGGATCGTATCTCCCTGGCCGAGCCCCAGATACGTGACTTTCGTCAGGGTCAGATCTCGGTTGAGATCTATCTCGGTTCCGGAGGTGGGCGACCAATACTGAATGGAACGATCCGGCTCTATGTAGCCAATTCTGTCAAGGATTATCAGAAAGGCTGAAGGACGCTTTGGCCTTTCATGAAACCCTTGTGTCTTTGGCAGCTGCTATGTCTCTTGCTGTACTCATGGATAGGCGCCTGAGAGAGCGATCTAGTGGCCCCCGCTCTCAGGATGTACTATCACATAGTGTACTGTCTTCCTATGACACTTTGGGTGAAAATTCCCCTAGGTAGATGTCAGGGGACAAACCCACGCAGTTAGGGGGGGCTACTCCTGTTTCCACTCTTAAGCATTTTTGGTAATAAAAAGGGTGTGTGTTTTTTCTGTGGTCAGAAAGGACACTTTGTCAATGTATGTCCATGCATTCAATCTCTAAAAGAGAGAAAAGAAAAGGGGGCATTGATTTCTCATCTCACTCTTGGTGGGGTGGGTAGAGAAACTGAAAATGTGCATTTGTCTTCATCCTGTTCTACCCGTCTTCTCCTGGCTGCCGAGGTGGCGCTAGAGTCAAAGGTTGTGAGAATTGAGGTGTTTATTGACAGCGGGGCAGGGGTGAACTTGATTGATGCTCAGTTTGTCCGTATGCATGTATTGTCTCCGAGTACATTGAAAAAGAAGATTTCTGTGTTTGCCAGTGATTCTGCACCTCTATCTCAGAGATGTTTGTCTCAAATGGTGCATGATATCAAATTAAGAGTGGGTGAATTTCATCAGGAGCTTATTTCATGTTTTGTGTTGGAAGGTCTTCCTGCTCCTGTGGTTCTGGGTTTACCGTGGTTAAGCAAACATAATCCGACCATTGACTGGCATACTAGACAGATTGTGGATTGGGGTGATTATTGCGTTGACAATTGCCTTAATACCTCTTTTTCTGCTTTAACTACTAAGACACTTCCCTCTTTTATATCGGATTTCTCTGATGTATTTTCTGAAGGTGGATGTCAGGAAGTACCCCCTCACCGGGAATACGATTGTCCTATCAATCTTATCCCTGGAGCAAAATTGCCCAAATCTAGGCTGTATAACCTTTCTGGACCTGAGAGAACGGCCATGAAGGAATATATTGCTGAGAGTTTGGCTAAAGGTCATATTAGACCTTCCAAATCTCCTGTGGCACTTGGGTTTTTCTTTGTAAAGAAAAAGGACGGAACTCTTAGGCCATGTCTGGATTTCCGTGAACTCAATCGGATTACTGTCCGTGATCCGTACCTTCTTCCTTCTCTATTCGTATCAATTGATTTACAGACCCAATTAGTTCCTGCTTGTTCGGGCGAAGAGGTTGGATCCAATGCCTTGCAATAAGCTTCCTAGAGTAATAAAGGATCTTTGCTATAGCTAAACTGTGTGAGTCCTAGCACACCAAGTGAAGAGACTGTAGGGACTACAATATTAAACGTGCTATCTATCATGTTGAACACTTCCGACCAAAAAGTGTCAAGCTCTCTGCATGACCACATTATATGAAGAAGGTTCACCTCTGAGTCACCACAGCGGGGACATTGGGCATCCGGTCTAACTCCCATCTTATAAAGCAACAGTGGAGTTCTATAAATTCTATGTAGCAGGAATGGCTGCGACCTACACTGGGTTGTATTAAGGGATAATACAGGTGTGCTTTCTAGAATAGACTGCCACTGGTCAGAGGACAAAGGCCCCACATCCTTCTCCCATTTCTCCTTCAACCCAATCATTGGATCCCCCAAACTCCTCTCCAGAAGGAACTCGTACGCAAAAGATATGAGTTTATATGAGGCAGACGCTTGTACCACCTGGTCCAACAATGCTGTATTGGCAATACTCATAGGGACTTCTTTGTCCTGGTATTGAATGGCATGTTGTAATTGTAAATACGCAAAGAAGCTAGATCTATGGAAGCTCGTCCTGCAACTGTTGAAACGATTTCAAAATCACATTGTCAAACTCCTGGTGGACATAGCGAATACCTTTTTATGCCCATACCTCAAACCCCTCTAATTTATATATTTCCCAAAGGTACACGTTATGCCACAAAGAGGTATATTTTGTACAGCTCTTAATGCCCAACGGAGTTTTGACAGTCCACCAAACCTTGTGCATAAGTTGGAATGTAGGAGGACTAGGAATATGTAGCTTAAGAGCACGTGCCTCTAGCGCCCCAATCGGATACTGATTCTCAACAAGAGAGCTAATAATATATCTCCTTGAATCTCCACTTGTTGACAAATTCCAGCCTTGCATATGTTGAAGCTGTGCTGCAAGAAAGTAAGTCCAGGGGTGCGGCAATACGACTCCCCCTAACTTTAGCCAGTTGCAACTCGGATAGTTTTATCCTGGGTACCCCTTTCTTTCAAACCAGATCTCTAAATAGCCCATCTATCCTTTTAAAGAAGTGCCAAGGGACCCAAACCCGTGAATTATGTAGGACATATAACAACTGAGACATAAGTATCATTTTAACTAAGTTCGCTCTGCCTATCATGGACATTGCTAATTTAATCCAAGCCTCCACTTTGCGTTTCATCCTGTCTAGTAAGGTAAAAGATTAAGCTTAATGGAAACTTCCCTTGTAATCCAAAACTCCAAGGTATTTAAACTTGTGCACCCAGGGTATAGGAATACTTTCTATCCTTGATGGTATCTCTCTAGAAGACATAGGTAACAGCGCAAGAGTTCGTCCAATTAATAGATAGACCTGAGAACAGCCCAAATTAATCTATAATTCTCATATTATGGTAGGGTTTCTGTTACTTTATTAAGAAACAAAAGGAGGTTGTCGGCATATGAGGCTATGCGTTCTTCCCCTGCCGCATACACGAAGCCCTGAACCCCTTGGGAATCCCCGTATAATAGCAGCCAGCCGGCTCAATTGCCAGCGTGAAAAGCAGCGTCGAGAGTGGGCATCCCTGCCTTGTACCTCTCCCCAGATTAAGGCTGCACGACACCTCATTATTCACTTCTAATCCTAGCCATTTGGGCACCATATAACAAGCGAACCCTGGCTATAAAGGGTTGCCCAAACCTCATCTTATCAAGAACAGCCCACAGATACCCCCATTCCACGCTGTCGAATGCCTTGGCTGCATCCAGCGATGGCACCGCCTTATCAGCCAAGTCGCTCGGAGCTGCCTGGAGATTCAGGAATAGTCTCCTCAGATTGATGGCAGTGGATTTTGCCGGCATGAATCCAGATTGATCAGGGTGTACAACTGTTGTGACAACCCGAGACAACTGAATTGGTAACAATTAGCTAGTATCTTAATGTCTGACGGGAGTAGAGAGATCGGCCTGTAAGATTCCGGCAGTGTTAAATCCTTGTCTGGTTTAGGCAGCACCACTATCGTCGCTTCATACGTAGATTGGGGTAGCCTACCCACATCAAATGCCCTATTGTATACCTCTAGCAGTTTGGGCAGCATTGTCTCCCTAAATTCCTTATATACTTCCATAGGGATCCCATCCGGACCTGGGGCTTTCTCATTAGGCATCACACTAACTGCCTGTTGTAATTCTTCTAATGTAATAGGGGATTCCAGACCATCTCTCTCCTCTGCCGATAGCGTTTGAAAACTCACGCGTCCCAGTTATTCCCCCAGCTCGCTTTCCGTATATAAGACCCTACTACTATAACATTTCATAGAAATTTTTAAACACAACTAATATCCCATGCGTATCATCAATCATATCTCCTCCCGGATTTTGTATACTTTGTATGTACGAGGAACCCTGTTGGGCCTTCACAGTAGTCGCCGGTCAGCCTTCTCACCTTCTTCATAATATTGTTGTTTCAGAAAGAATCGCTTGTTAGAGCAATCTAATGTGTGTGAGTTAAGGGCGTCCTGTGCTGCCTTCCATGCTCCCAATGTGGCCACCGAAGGATCAGCAACATACTCCACCTCCCTAGTAGTTAATTGCTTCTTCAGTTCCTCCCCCAGGGCTTGGGTGAGGGTTTTAACCACGTTTATACTTTTACTGAAAACACCTCCCATACTATCCCCACAGAGGCAGAACCTTCATTGAAATGGTAAAACTCCTCCAACTGTCTCCTGATCTCATCGAGATCTCATATTTTCAGCCAAAATGGATTTAATCACCACAATCTGGGGCCCCTACAACCAGCCCACCCCAGCTGCAAAGTAATCTGTAGCGGTAACTGATCTGAAAGTGACCTAGGGTGGAACCGTGATCCAGTGACCAGTGGCAGTAATTTGTTATTTCCTAGTGCTAAGTCTATTCTAGACAAGGAGGTGTATGTAGGGGATGCGCAAGAGTATTCTCGGGTCGATGGATTCTTAAGGTGCCAGATATCATACAAGCCCAATTCCCCCAGCAGTCTGACAAAAGGTGTTACAGTACTGGTAGGTAGTGGAGATTGAATGGGGAATTTATCAAGCTGTACATCTAAATAATTATTAAAATGTCCCATAATTAGAAGAGACAAGTTTGAACAATCCTCAACAAATTTCAAGGCCGCGGCAAACACTGAACTCGTAAATGGCGGTGGTATGTAAAGTACAGACCAAAAGTTTGGACACACCTTCTCATTCAAAGAGTTTTCTGTATTTTCATGACTATGAAAATTGTAGATTCACACTGAAGGCATCAAAACTATGAATTAACACAAATGGAATTATATACTTAACAAAAAAGTGTGAAAAAACTGTAAATATGTCTTATATTCTAGGTTCTTAAAAGTAGCCATCTTTTGCTTTGATTACTGCTTTGCACACTCTTGGCATTCTCTTGATGAGCTTTAAGAGGTAGTCACCTGAAATGGTTTTCACTTCACAGGTGGGATTTTTTGCCTTATAAATGGGGTTGGGACCATGAGTTGTGTTGGGCAGAAGTCAGTTGGATACACAGCTGATAGTCCTACCGAATAGACTGTTAGAATTTGTATTATGGCAAGAAAAAAGCAGCTAAGTAAAGAAAAACGAGTGGCCATCATTACTTTAAGAAATGAAGGTCAGTCAGTCCGAAAAATTAGGAAAACTTTGAAAGTGTCCCCAAGTGCAGTCGCAAAAACCATCAAGCGCTACAAAGAAACTGGCTCACATGAGGACCGTCCCAGGAAAGGAAGACCAAGAGTCACCTCTGCTGCAGAGGATAAGTTCATCCGAGTCACCAGACTCAGAAATCGCAGGTTAACAGCAGCTCAGATTAGAGACCAGGTCAATGCCACACAGAGTTCTAGCAGCAGACACATCTCTACAACAACTGTTAAGAGGACACTGTGTGCAGCAGGCCTTCATGGTAAAATAGCTGTTAGGAAACCACTGCTAAGGACAGGCAACAAGCAGAAGAGACTTGTTTGGGCTAAAGAACACAAGTAATGGACATTAGACCAGTGGAAATCTGTGCTTTGGTCTGATGAGTCCAAATTTGAGATCTTTGGTTCCAACCACCGTGTCTTTGTGCAACGCATAAAAAGTGAACGGATGGACTCTACATGCCTGGTTCCCACCGTGAAGCATGGAGGAGGAGGTGTGATGGTGTGGGGGTGCTTTTGCTGGTGACACTGTTGGGGATTTATTCAAAATTGAAAGGCATACTGAACCAGCATGGCTACCACAGCATCTTGCAGCGGCATGCTATTCCATCCGGTTTGCGTTTAATTGGACCATCATTTATTTATCAACAGGACAATGACCCCAAACACACCTCCAGGCTGTGTAAGGGCTATTTGACCAAGAAAGAGAGTGATGGGGTGCTATGCCAGATGACCTGGCCTCCACAGTCACCAGACCTGAATCCAATTGAGATGGGTGCTAAGCATCTCTGGGAACTCCTTCAAGACTGTTGGGATACCATTTCAGGTGACTACCTCTTGAAGCTCATCAAGAGAATGCCAAGAGTGTGCAAAGCAATAATCAAAGCAAAGGGTGGCTACTTTGAAGAACCTAGAATATAAGACATATTTTCAGTTGTTTCACACTTTTTTGTTAAGTATATAATTCCACGTGTTAATTCATAGTTTTGATGCTTTCAGTGTGAATCTACAATTTTCATAGTCATGAAAATACAGAAAACTCTTTGAATGAGAAGGTGTGTCCAAACTTTTGGTCTGTACTGTATATCACTATGACGACAAATTCTACATTAAATAATATACACTGCACCACCACATGATCCGACTTAGGGACAGGTGGTGGAATAAAAAGCGGGAAAAAGAGATCAGCCTCCAAACAAAAAGCCGTAAAATTTGCAGGCTACACCGCATGCATTCCGCACCTCTCCCGAACTCAGCACATATTATGCATCCGTCCTTATGCAAGAATTAAGGCAACACAGTGATACATCCTCCAGTGTAACGTATTACAATAACATCCCTCATCATCAGAACTCAAGAAAATCTTAGTGCAGTGCCAAGAGTTCCAGAACAGTTAAACTCCCACTAAACACTATGCCCAATCCCGGTAAAATACTTATTACCAGGGGCATCGGCATAGTCGTCCACAGAAGCAATCCCATACATCTTCTCAACTTCCATGACGTCAGCCATTTGAGGTTTCAGATGCAGCAGGTGGCGCTGTAGAATCCAACCACTGTGCAGCCGCAGTGGGAGTTTCAAAGAGGTGGACCTCACCATTCACTACGACTCGCAGCTTTGAAGGATATAACATCGAATATGGCAGCTGACGTTCCCTCAGGCGACGCTTCACTTCCCCAAACTTTGCTTGTCTCCGCTGTACTTCCGCTGAAAAATCCAGAAAGATTAAAATTTTCTTGCAATCAATTAACAGGTCTTCATGTTCTCTGGCTTTACGAAAATAGTGTCTCTGTCCCTAAAATGCAGCACCTTGATTAGAACTGGCCTTGGAGGGGCCCCCGATGGCGGAGAGCGGAATGGCACCCTGTGTGCTCTTTCAATAGCAAATAAATTGGACAGAATGTCTTTTTCAAATTTCTCAGTGAGCCATTGCTCATAAAAGACTGCAGCAGTCGCCCCCTCTGCTTTTTCCGGTATTCCCACCAGATGTATATTATTTCTTCGGAGCCTGTTTTGTAGGTCGTCAGCCTTGTTCAGCAAATATGACACATTTTGCGCCACTTTTCCTAGATCTTTTCTGAGGGGGGGAACTTGGTTTTCCAAACAGCAGACCCGGTCTTCTACCTCTTTAATTCTCTCAGAAACCCTCCTTAAGATCCGTTCTAATGAAGGACATATTTTATTGCAGGCTCCCCTTTTTTGTGTTCATGGACAGAAGTACTTTACTGCAATTAGTAACAGCCTGGAAGACATCTTTAATAGTGGGCTCTTCCTGTGTTTCAGATTTCACTGCAGCCCCCTCACAACCAGCAGCATCCATATCAGAAGAGGCCTCCCCAACCATCCTCATCTCCTCCAATCTCTCCCCACCGATGGCAGTGTTAGGGGAGTCCAACGGGGGCACAGTACCCGCTTTTTGCTGCTCCTGTGGGTAAGATGGGGCACATGTAGGGGCCACCCTGGCAAATTGCTCCAGGCGCGCCACAACCTCCGCTGCCTTCACTAGCACGCCGGCGCCATCTTGTTTCGCCCGCACTGCAGGCCTGTTCTCCTTCCCTTCCTTATCTTTCTTACTTTGGCGGGTCATACTGTCACCTATTAGGCTGCCCACACTCCGGGACACCTCTACACTCTCTGGGACGACTTGATAGCAAGGAATTCGGGCGGATGCGGGAGGATTACCAGGATGAGAGTCTGGGAGAGCGAGGTACAGCGTCCGCTCACATTGCCGGCTAGGCCATGCCCCCATCTAAGCCCTTTTTAAAACTGTCCAGTGTTCCTGCTGTGACCTAGTCCTGAGAAGGTCTATTGTACAGGTTCATAATTCTCACAGTAAAAAAAAAACTTTGATGCTTCTGGAGACTGAACTTTTTCTTCTCCAGTTGGAGGCAAAATGCCCCCTTGTCTTTTGAGTAGATTTTACATGGAACAGTTTTTCACCATATTTTTTGTATGGCCCATTTATATATTTGTATAGGTTAATAATGTCTCCATGTCACAAACCAGCCGGTGTGAACCCACTGTGCCTCGTGTCCTACCTCCTCTAAGGGCGTTGTCTAAGTGAACCCCTCGTTCTTCACAATACCCCAGATGGTGGGGATAGACTTTCCCAAGAGAAACAGCAGGTCGGTACCTCTTGAGGAGGATAGGCACATGAGGCAGCTGGTCCAGGCAGACTAGGAGTTACCTAAGCAAGGTACCAGTGGTACAGAGGTAGTCAGAAGGCCGAGTCGTTACCAGAAGCAACAACACAGGACCGAAGGATGAGGCAGTGGCGAAGTCAGATAGGCAATGGGTCAGGGCAGGCAGTACAGATACAGGTCAGGCAATCCGGGTTGGCAACAGGAGAGTCTATACAGGCAGGCATTGATCAAGCAGGTAGCAGAGTCAGGGAACACAAGCACAAGTCTGGAACACAGGAACACAACTGAGATAATAGCAATCTAAGGAGGACACAAGGACCTTGACACTGAGGTATCTGGGTAGGGGGCTGAACCACTTATAAATGTGCAGGAGGGCTACAATTGGTCAGCAAGGGCACATGATCCAACCCATAAAGCACAGGAAGTGTGGCGTGCCAGCCCTAAGGGATTGATGCAGGGAACAAGCAGCAAGCATGTTGTAACCAGGGCTCAGATCAGACATCGTGTATCTAACCATGTGAGTTTCAACACTGAGAAGTGTTGACAATTTGGAAAAGAGTTTCACTGAGTAAGCACTCTATGGGGTAGATGTGGGGGAGGGTGGTAGCGAGGAGGCTCAGGAAAGTGAGGTAGCTAGATGGATAACAATTAGAAAGCGGGGTAGAGGGGAGAGTGCCAGGTAGGCTAGCCCTGATCTGACACACCCCAACAAATTTGCAAGGTTGGCAAATGAGGGGGATGTATGTTGAGGGAGTGCACTGCTGCAGCTGGACACTTCCTCTGCCAGTCAGGGGAATGTCAGCTACAGTAAGCAGAGGACCAGGAGAGCAGGGCAGGCCAGACAGGTGCTGGTAGTGGGAGATTCGATTATTAGGTGTACAGATAGGGCGATCTTTCACAAAGACTGGGAACGTCAAACGGTGTGTTGTCTTCCTTGCGCTCGAGTTCGACACATTGCGGATCAGGGTTGACAGATTACTGGGAGGGACTGGAGAATGATTCAGCAGTCATGGTCCATATCGGAACCAATGACAAAGTTAGAGGTAGGTGGAGCGTCCTTAAAAATGCTTTTAGGGATTTAGGTCACAAGCTTAGGGCACCTAATATACCAGAGTCCACAGAAAATTTACTACTAAATGAAATAGACAAGGCGGCAAATCATAATAAGGTCGTTATTATGGAGAACTTCAACTACCCAGATATAGACTGGGAAACTGAAACCTGTACCTCTCATAAAGGAAACAGGTTCTGGCAATAACCAAAGACAATTACCTTATCCAACTGGTTCAGGACCCGACTAGAGGGGCAGCCATACTGGACTTAGTATTAACCAATAGACCTGACAGAACAACAGATGTGCAGGTTGGAGACACCTGGGAAATAGTGACCATAAAGTAATAGCCTTCCAATTGTCATTAGGAACAAAAATACCAAACTTCAAAAAAGCTAAATTTAGCCAACTAAGAGAGGCCATAGGCCTAACTAACTGGGACAAAGTCCTCAAAAATAAAAATGCAGCCACAAAATGGGATATTTTTAAAAGCATCCTAAAATCGAATTGTGAGGGGTACATACCTTATGGGAATAAAAGGATAAGGAACAATAAAAAAACAATGTGGATAAATAGAAAGAAAAGAAAGCATTTAAGTCACTAAAACAGGAGGGTAGCAAGGAAGCATTGGAAAACTGTAAGGAAAAAAATAGAATATGTAAAAGACAAATAAAAGCAGCCAAACTACAGACTGAGAAATTAATTGCCAAAGAGAGTAAAACTAACCCTAAAATGTGCTTCAATTATATAAATGGTAAACAGGGGGGAGTTGCAGAGAGTGATGAGCAAATATTAAATATTTTTTTCTCCACTGTATTCACTGTGGAAAATAAACTGTCAGATTAAATACAGAATGTAAAAGTAAATTCCCCATTAAAAGTGCCCTGTCTGACCCAGGAAGAAGTACAGCGGCGTTTTAAAAAGATTAAAATAGACAAATTGCCAGGACCAGATGACATACACCCCCGTATCCTAAGAGAATTAAGGAATGTCATAGCCAGACCCTTATTTCTAATATTTAAGGAATCTATACTGACAGGGAGTGTTCCACAGGATTGGCGCATAGCATGTGGTGCCAATATTCAAAAAGGGTCCAAAAACAAAGCCCGGAAACTATAGGCCTGTAAGTTTATCGTCTGTCGTGGGTAAACTGTTTGAAGGTTTTCTAAGAGATGCTATCTTGGAGTACCTCAATGAAAATAAGCAAATAACACCATATTAGCATGGCTTCATGAGGGATCGGTCATGTCAAACCAATTTAATCAGTTTCTATGAGGAGGTAAGTTTCTAGACTTGACCACAGCAAATCAATGGATGTTGTATATCTGGACTTCTCCAAAGCATTTAAGACTGTACCACATAAAAGGTTAGTATATAAATGAGAATTCTTGGCCTGGAGAAAACATCTGTATGTGTGTAAGTAACTGGCTCAGTGACAGAGGGTGGTTATTAATGGTACACACTCAGATTGGGTCACCATCACTAGTGGGGTACCACAGGGGTCAGTACTGGCATGCAAAATTATTTGTCCCCCTTGCGTTAATACTTTGTTGCGCCACCTTTTGCTGCGATTACAGCTGCAAGTCGCTTGGGGTATGTCTCTATCAGTTTTGCACATCTAGAGACTAAAATTCTTGCCCGTTCTTCCTTGCAAAACAGCTCGAGCTCTTTGAGGTTGGATGGAGAGCGTTTGTGAACAGCAGTTTTCACCTCTTTCCATATATTCTCAATTGGATTCAGGTCTGGACTTTGACTTGGGCACTCTAAGATCTGGATACATTTTTTTTTAACCATTCCATTGTAGATTTTGCTTTATGTTTGGGATCATTGTCTTGGACGATATTGGATTGGAATTGGAAGATAAATCTCCGTCCTAGTCTCAGGTCTTTTGCAGACTCCAACAGGTTTTCATCCAGAATGGTCCTGGTATTTGGCTCCATCATCTTCCCATCAATTTTAACCATCTTCCCTGTCCCTGCTGATGAAAAGCAGGCCCAAACCATGATGCTGCCACCACCATGTTTGACAGTGGGGATGGTGTGTTCAGGGTGATGAGCTGTGTTGCTTTTTCTTGTTTTGCATTGTTTCCAAAAAGTTCGATTTTGGTTTCTTTCATCTTTCATGTTTGGTGTGTCTCCCAGGTTGCTTGTGGCAAACTGTAAACGAGACTTTTTATGGATATCTTGAGAATGGCTTTCTTCTTACCACTCTTCCATAAAGGCCATATTTGTGAAGTGTTCGACTGATTGTTGTCCTATGGACTGACTCTCCCACCTCAGCTGTAGATCTCTGCAGAGATTCAGAGTGATCATGGGCCTCTGGCTGCATCTCTGATCAGTCTTCTCCTTGGTTTGAGATGAAAGTTTAGAGGGACGGCCGGGTCTTGGTAGATTTGCAGTGGTCTGATACTCCTTCCATTCATATGATCGCTGGCACAGTGCTCCTTGGGATGTTTAAAGCTTGGGAAATCTTTTGGTATCAAATCTGGCTTTAAACTTCTCCACAACAGTATCACGGACCTGCCTGGTGTGGAGAAGATTAAAGCCGGATTAAAGCTCTCTGTGCTTTAAACAGAACTTTGAGACTATAACAGAGCAGGTGCATTTATACGGAGACTCGAGTTACACACAGGTGGATTCTATTATCTTCATCAGTCATTTAGGACAACATTGGATCATTCAGAAATCCTCAATGAACTTCTGGAGGTGAGTTTTCTGAACTGAAAGTAAATGGGCGAATAATTTTGCACGCCCCACTTTTCAGTTTTATTATTACAAAAAAGTTTAATGATCCAATAAATTTCATTCCACTGTCACAATTCTGACCCACTTGTTGATTCTGCCACCAAAATTTAAAATGTGGCAAAGGTTGAAAAGTTCCAAGGGGCCGAATACTTTCGCAACCTTTTATCTAGGCAACGTATTTCTATGAAACACGAAAAAAGCGCAGCATAGGGTATAACGTCACAATGTGTATAACGTATTTTTAAAAAAAGTGGAGGCTCACCTTATATGGTTGTGCGTATATTAGGCACAACACTATTAAAGCATATCTTTGGGGGGTTGATTGAAATCCCTTTTTGGTACTGGTATGTATGGCCGAATACTTCGCAAGGCACTGTATGTATAAATATATCAAGGGTCAGTACAGAGATCTCTCCCATCATCTATTTATCCCCAGGACTGTGGATGAGGGGACATGTACACAAACCATAGAAGAGGGATTCTTACGGTAAGAGCAATGAGACTATGGAACTCCCTACCTGAGGAGGTGATGATGGTGAGTTCACTAAGAGAGTTCTTTTTTTTGCCTTTCTCTAAATCAACTTGCAGGATAACAGACCGAACTGGATGGACAGATGCCTTTTTTCCGCCTTATAAATTATGTTACTATGTTACTATATAATGATATTTAAAGAGGTTTTCCTCAGGATAGGTCATCAATATTAGATTGGCTGGGGTCCAACACCTGGCACCCCTACTGATCAGCTGGTTGAAGAGAAGGCAACACACCGTGTGAGCGTGGCCTTCCCTTTAATGTTTACCTGCTCACCATCTACATCGCAGTGGGGGGCAGGTGTAATTAAAAGCAATCCCATTCACTTCTATAAATAATTCCTATACATGTGCCGGGGAAAGGGGAAAACCCCTTTAAGCTATCCATATGAAAAGTCCCTAACAAGAAATAACATCACAGTATCTTGAAAAAGATAAAAGAAAAAGAAAAGCAGGAAAAGAAAATAAACGAGAATAAGGGGAAAGGAACCACGCAATCCACCTCATGTGAACCTCAGAGAATAATAAGATCTGAATAAGAAAGTGTATCTGAATAAGAAAAGACAACACTGGATTTCTCTGTTGGTTACCTGCTGCCGTTTTTTTTTAAGTTTTAACCATGAGAACTAGAGATGAGCGAATCAATCAAAAAATTATTCGCCGAACATTCGCCAAACTTTTCCTAAAATTTGTATATTCGACGAATAGATTTGTTGTATTTGCGTACACAATATACGTTATTATGTGCTATTAGCGAACATTCGCTCACTAATAACGAACGTGCATTTACAAAATGTACGCAACTTCTTAGAAGATGTACGCATGAGCGTACAAATAGCTTACGAATCTCAGCGTACTATTGTCTAAGCGATTACGTAATACGCAGGCACGTACGAGGAGAGGCCGCGGCGTGCACTCCTCAGAGGCAGAGCGAATATTCGAGACATATATATGGTAAAGTGCAAATACATTATTATAGGTATAATATAAAAATTTTAAATATCACCTACCTAGTATGCTCACAGACACGTTTAAGTCTCTTTTCTTCTGACACTTGTCATAGAACTGGAGCAGAGTCCCAAACTCAGTCGCAATTTGTAATCCACATAGGTAAAATTGTAATCCAAATGGGTAAAAAAAAAAGCAGCAAAGGTTCCTTAAAAAACCCTCTTTCAAGGGGCTCCACAAATAACCTGAAAAGGGGGAAAAAGCGATGAGGTGCACGAATGCGCAACTTAATTTCCTGAGTTGCCTCGTCATCCTCTCCCGGAGGAAAAGGGGTGGAACTACCAGGAGGAGTCTGCTGCATCGCTGAATTGAATTCGTACGCAACAGCGTATAGAGTAACTACCAGGGAAAAGTCTGCATCGCTGAATTGAATTCGTACGCGACAGCGTATAGAGTAACTAAATTATACATAGAATAGCGTATAATTTATAGGACACACTACGTAGCGAATGCGTACAAAAGCGAAGCGAATCACCTAATATTCGGATTCGCTTCACAGCTGAAAAATCCCAAGATTCGATACGAATCTACGAAGCGGTGAATAGATTCGCTCATCTCTAATGAGAACAAGAATGGTCAGAAAGGCAACAGTTGTGGTGAAACCCCCTTGTGCTAAGTATTTTTGAAGGCCTCACTAAAGATAACGGAAAGGAGTTTCCATTTACTTTTAAACTGAACTTTAGGAGTTTAAAGTAGAGTTTAAACGGAGTTTACTTTTGAGGTACAGAAATAGATGCTGGTATCTAGATAATGATGGTGTAAGTGTGGTCCAAGATCCAAGTGGGCAAGGGTCAATGATTTCACGCCTCTCCAGAATTGCTGTATGCGGGCATGGTCCCAAAAACAATGATGGGCATCTCTTTCTGGATATATGGGGGTTATAAGTCTGAATTGTATCTATTATGAAATTCCTCTGACCAATTTTAAATGCCATATCCCAGTAAGAGGCTGACAATCGAGAAGCCCTATATAAACTGTCTGTAGTATCCTTAGTTTGCAAATCTGGAAAGTGTCATAGCTAGAGATAAAGGAATCAAAGTTGACACAGTGGAATTCGTTCCAAATTTCATGAAAAATTCTATTTGTCCCGAAGTTGAATTTCCTCACTCTTTGTGGTAATGAATTGTATTTTTTCTAAAATGGCTGCTGCACGTGTTAGAAAGAGGAAGTAAGAAGCCGAGAACGAGGGAGCACCCATTATGCCATGCAGATAGGCAGCCCTTGTGATGTCACAGCCCTATGAAAAGTCTCCTCCTGCCCGATCTTCGCCATTTTGCCGTAAATGTAGTGCAGGGAGGGACATTACAGGCACCAGGGACAGTGTTAAGGGAAGACTTTATTCACCAAATATTGCTATTGAGCAGTTCAGGCACTGGTTATTCATAGTGTAGGGATATAATAGGGAGGCATTATCCACACTATAGGGAGAGAGCAGGGACAATTAAACAGAGTAAATCCTGGCTAATAGGGGCTATTCTATTAAACCTTGCTGCACTAACTGGGGATACAAAGTGATGTAATACTACAGATTTTAGGTTGTTTGCATTCTTTGATACATCAGTAAGTCCAGTCATCCTTGATTCTGTTATTGGGGTGTGAAACTGTGGTCTGATGATACAGAATTTGAGGGGGTTCACGTTCTTTTACATATCATTCAATCGATTTGTTTGTTGGAGAATCAGGATTTAGATCTGATAGTCCACCATGTTGTCTTAGTCAGACATCTTATATTTCTACCTCAAAGCTTAGCTAGAGAGTCATCTTGAATACTGATGTACTGTTGCTAAGAAAATAGAGGTCCTTTGGTGATCAATTAATACATATGTTTTCTGTTTAGGACGAGCTAGTTATGAGATCATGGAGTCTTAGTGACATATTTATGTCCTCCATAGCTTCTTTTAGATACTTGATTAGTGGACACTTGTCAGCTTCTTTAGTTTATGGCAAACAAATGCTTTCAAGGATAATGGAATAAACGAAAGAATCTTCTCAAGAAAGAAGTTGTCTCAAGACGTTTTGTATTGCTGCGGCCAATTTCCAACACGATTAATCCTTGATTGTCTAATTGTGGTGAAATTGTGGCTGGATACTACAAATTTTTGGGTTTTCGTGTGCTTTTATATATAATTCAATTCGTTAATTCTTGATTGTCTAATTGGTGTGAAATTGGAGCTTGGTACTACCAATTGTTGGGTCTTCGCGTTCTTTTATATATAATTCAGTCTGTTAATTCTTGATTGTCTAATTGGGGTGAAATTGCGGCTTCATACTACTACTAGATTTTATGGTACTCACGTTTTATTATGCATAAATACTTCTGTTAATTCCTAATTGGGGTGAAATTGCGGTCTGATACTACAAGTTTTGGGGGTGTTAATTATTCTTATTTTTTTA
>ONZH01019133.1:0-55238 GCA_900303285.1 Rhinella marina
CAAATCATGATAAAATCCTGATTGATAAGGCCTCATGCCCAATTTGTGTCACGACTGTAGACAGGGAAACAAACTCACATGGTGAGCTCTAACATGAACCCAGCCCATTGACCCTGCCTACTTGCAGAACAAGCCCTAGATGGCAAGTCCACAATTAGTCGACCAGGGAGCCAAACCAATTGCCCAAAGTAAAAACAACACACTGGAACCCAGAACAAACACACAGAGAAAAGTCGTGCAGAAAACATTCAAAGTCAGGAGGTCAATGCAATACAAAATTACAAAGCGGAAGGTGGTCTCAAGTAGCCAAGCCAAGGGTCAATATCGGATGGGAAAACAGAGTACAAAATTGCTACGCAGAGAGAGAGGTACAAGTCAAGCCGAGGTCAACTCCAATAGCAACAATCAAACACACACTAGCAGCAGAGCACAGCAAGGGAAAACCTATAATTTCAAGGATGTTTTGCCAGTAGGGGTTTAAATAGAGCACAGAGTACATGGATCAGCACTTGGTAGGTCCATGACTCAGTGCTCTATCCAGCACAAGGGTGAGATCAGCTGAACAATCAGCCCACTGCTATTCTCCTTGAGCACACGTCCACTGTGGGAGGAAAAAACACAGTAAGGCCCCATTCACACGACCGTATGAATGGGGCCGTATGTATTCCGCAAAATTGCGGAATACATGCAGCCCCATTCACCTCTATGGGAGAGCACAGCCACGGCACGGAGACAGCTCCGTGCCGCGGCTCCGCATAAATAGATAGAACATGTCCTATACTTGTCCGTACGCACGGACAAGTATAGGCATTTTCAATGGGGCCGCACGGCGTGTGTTCCGAGCGCTGCGGAACACACACCGGGCGGTCCCCGTATATTTGCGGGTCCGCAATAATGCAGACCTGCAAATATACGGTCGTCTGAATGAGGCCTAACAGTTGCTAATGATGCTGTTGCATCACCAGGGGGAGGGGCCTATCAGCACGTCTCTCCCGATGCAGCTGCTCCGAAGATCTCACTGCTGGAGCATGGACAGGCAAGTTTGTGACAATTTGCATAAGTTTTGGCCATTTGCATTTGAAATTGGTTTTATTCAGATGGAAAAGAAGTCTTGCATGCAGGATTTTAATGATCTCCATCGCACGTCAGTATTTGGTCAGTTTTTTGCATCCATAAATTGGTAATTGGTTATAGTTACTAGAGATGGGTCGTTGATCCAAGGAGTTATTCTGATTGCCTAATTGGAGTCGGGAAGGAATTTTTTGCTCTAAAGTGGGGAAAATTGGCTTCTACCTCACAGGGGTTTTTTGCCTTCCTCTGGATCAACTTGTAGGATAACAGGTCGAACTGGATAAACAGATGTCTTTTTTTGGCCTTATAAACTATGTTACTAATTGGTAAGGCAAAAACAGGAGTGGGTCCAAAATAGAGATTACATGACCTGGAAATATTTGCATGTCTTCTGTGTTTTGGACCCACTCCTGATTTTTCTTCCAAATCATAATCCTTATGGACGCTCAAATGACAGGACCAGGTCTTCTTTTTGTTATTTTTCTGTTCTTCTGATGGATCAGAAGAACAAAAAAATAAATGGTGATGTCAACACAGCTAAACAGGGACACTAGTGACCCTGTAACAAACTGGTGAGTGCAACAGCAGTGGCAGTAACAGCCCAATATGGTGGCAGGGTGCAGTCCAAGTATACAACCATCTGTGTCCTGCTGCTTGGTTGTTTCTTTAATAGACGGTGAAGAACGGTGCTCATTAGAGACTTAAGATTTAAGTTGCTGCTGATGGAGCTGATGCTGCTCCAGCCTTCCCCAGCCCCCTCCAGCAGTCATGGCAGTGGAGCATGAGCTCAATCAAACTTTCGTGAGGATAGTCGACAGTGCGCATAGGCAATGACCAACCATCTATATAGGATGTCTTGATGGTAGTTGAGTTTTTCATCCCTCCCAGAAGGTGTAAAAAGGGCCCCTGTTTTAGACCGGTAATGAGGGTCTAACATTGTTGAGAGCCATCAGTCATCCCTCATCCCTCTGGTGATAATGTGGCTGTCACTATTCAAGCAACTCAGCATGCATATAGCCAATTTTGCAAGGGACTTGAAGGGACTCCCTGCCTCCATCTCCACTGCATACTGCCACGGTGTCTCTGGGTCATCTGTGTTGTCTTTGTCTTCCCCCTATAAGTCCTCATGCTTCTCTTGCTCCTCTTCTGTGGCTTCGGAAGATAAATCACCTAGTTTTTAATATAATTATTGGGTGTTTATGTCCTTCTTCTCCTCATCCTCATTTTCCTCCTATGTCAGTTCAGCCTCCTCAGGGCTCAGGTGGCCATGAGATGTAGGCACTGTGAGATGCATACAGTTTTGCAGTGCAAAACTGTATGCATATAAACAGCTCCAGCCCCAGCTATAACAGACACACAGTGCCCTAAAGGTTGTAGACACCTGACGATATTTCAGGAGATGATCACTAAAGCCTCATTCACACATCAGTGTTTGGTCAGTTATTTCCATCAGTGATTGCGAGCCAAAACCAAGATTGGAGCCTCCACAGACATAAGGTATAAGGGAAAGATCTGCACCTGTTCTGTGTTTAGAGCCGCACCTGGTTTTGGCTCAAATTCACTGACCGAACACTGACTGTGTGAATGAGGCATAACAAGCATACATAGTAAAGCTAGATAGCAATCTAATACTGCCGCAAATTGCCCGATTGCTCATGCATTGGGCAATCCAAATCTTTTGACAGGTTAAAAAAATCATTGTTTGCAGGCGGCAGATTGTGGTGTCTAATCACCATCTGCTACCGACAATGATTCACTACAGGGAAGAGTGGTGGTATATACAGTACTATACTGATGAGGAGATCGCTGAATGTAATAGCAGCGGTCTCCTCCGCTAGTGAGCAGGCAATTGCCAGGAAGGAACGATTCCTTCCTAACAATTGCCTGTTTAATCGGGATGTCTAAAACACCCTTTACTCACCCTATTGCGTTTTTAATGATAAAATCTTTCTATGAAATAATGCAATATACAGTATCTAATTATATTTTCTCAGTTCCTAACACGGTCCCTGTAAGGACCTAAAATGAATTGCCTTGTGTGTCTAATTGCTATATCTGTGACATGTACCATCATATTAGTGACTGAGCTCCGAACGGTGGCTATGTTTGGGAGCAAACACAGTGCCTTATAGACCAGCCAATATCCTCTCTCTCTTGATTGGCTGTCAGACAGACTGACTGCAAGGTATTATGGGCAAACCTACTGACCAAAGGTCATGCCCTGTTTCTCTCACTAGTGTACAAAATTTCAATTTGCACGATTCGTCCAACCTGAATTGCCAACTCTTTGGATTTGTTTGGAAGTAAATTTTTGTGAAATTCATAACAAATCTGGTCCATTTAGAATCTGTTCGCTCATCTCTAGTTTTAGCAGCAGAAGACTTTTGCCATAGAGTGAGAAACTGTGGTTTATTTGCAAGTTGGCTGCATAAATATATTTGTACTTTTAATGTAATTATTAGAAATGATCGAAATATTGGAAAATTCGATTCGGCTGCTTCGTGCGTGATCTTTAATCAAGATTGAGGCGGCCAGCTCTTTCTGCTCAAATGGATGAGGTAAGTATGATTTTTTTTTATTACCATTTTAGAGAAAAATCGATTTGGTACCACAAAGCACGAGGAAATTCAACGTGGCAAATCAAATTTTACCTGGAATTCTGATCGAAGTCCACAGATTATGTTAAATATTAATAGTCTTTATGTTGTCAACCCCTTTAATCTCTTTGTCCAATTTCTAAGATTCATTTTCAGGTGAAACTGTTGTCCATTTTAATAGCAAGCTGAAGTTATACTTTAATTACTATAAAAAGTAGTTGCACTTACACAATGAAGTTGTTTGGTGCTAAAGAATCTTTTATTATTCTCACCTTCGTCACGTTGTGTGAACATGTTTAAAAAGTCTTTATCAACATATCTCCTGCTGTCACACTATGGAAACAAAAATATGTATTGTTGTACTGTGCAATTAATGTATCAGCAGGATATTGTGGAAAAGGTTTCTGTTGTTTTCATGTAAATTAGGAATAGCATATAAAAAATATAAACAGCATTTCAAGAAATCTAAATTCTAAAAAAACAGTTCAAATTCTAAAAAGACAATAAATGAAAACTTTAGTGATTTGCTTTATAATATGTTGCAAGGAAAGTACACACTGAACCTTGAAGCAAACCGTGGATTAACTATATGGTTGTTTGAATATTCATGTTGAAAAATTACAAACTATACAATATAAATTTTGAATCTGTGATGTTTATAGCTAAAGGCTTATCCATACTTCATAACAATATCCACATTAAACATAAGCGGTACCTATGAGTCACTAGTAGAAACCACCAAAACATTTATATACAATAAAGTAGTATGTGTTTTTTTTTTTTTTTTCAAATAAAAAAACATACCCACACCACCATGATAGGTCCTTTTTAAAGGAAATCTGTCAACAACTTTATGCTGCCCTCCATGAAAGCAGCACAGTGACAGGCAGGCTGATTCCTATCCTGTGTATAGGTGAGAGGGCATTACCGTGAGTGTATAGGTGAGAGGGCATTAACGTGAGGACCCTTTTCTCATAGTGGGATCCTAGGGTGCAGCTGTTACATTTCTTGAATACTACTTTACATATGCACATCAGAGAGGTATGTAGCTCTGGAATCAGCATGCCCTCCCCCTCCCCCTCCTCACGGAAGTCAGTAAAAAGGTGGTTATAAATTCCACGTAAGGTGGATTCACACATAGGGTTTTTGCTGTTTTTTCTCAGTAATTTTTTTTTATTTTAATGGTATTTTTTGTACAGTACCTGAATTTTGATGCATTTTTTGCAATAAAAACTCCAGTTCTAAATGTTAACTTGTAGTTCTTGGTAGTTTTTCAAGTATTTCACATGTCATTCTTTACAGGAGAAAATATCATGAAGAAAATGATAGTGAGTAAACACTGTTTGCTATAAACTCCTTAAAAATTTCAGAAAAAAGACACAAGAAATGCAGGTGGCCAATAAACCAACCCCCCCCCCAAAAAAAACAAAAAAAAACAAAAAAAAAACACTTTTGCACAAGCAGTTCAAATATTTATATATAACCTTCTTCTCTCAAGTACATTACAAACACGGGCCGGACCAGATACCTTGCATACTTAAAATAAATGCTATGTGACGTGTTACTTACTTCCAATATATTATGAAAAGTATGATTTTACTATAGGTATATTCCCTGGTCTTCTGTACCTGTAAATGTATGTTGTTAACCCACTTTTTTGCAGGAAAAATTGAAAAATGTACTGCAAGGCTTCATTCAAGCAGAAGTCTACATAATGCTGACTGCATATAAATTATGCCATCTCAGTTTACATGTCTGAATATGTTTATTAGTTGTCGAAAAGAATCAACAAGAATCACATAAATAAAACATTTATTCATATGCTCACAAGATAGATACTAGATAATCAAAACATTTGCATCCATAAGACACCTATTTTCCTCTTTCATCTTTCATACGGATATATTTGCAGTTTGTGTTTGCTGTGAAATTGCTGGGCTTAGTACCAAATCAGTGAAATTGCAGTAATGCAAATTTAATGGATAAATAAAAGCCTCTTAAGTGAACAATCTGCATTTTATATTTTTACATTGTGAGATGACAAGTTTTGCGCTAAGTATATACAGTAAAACATATTTAGAACATATTTTGTTAACTCTCTAGTATACCAATGTACCAAGCCAGTAAAAATAAAAACATGTTTAACACCTTGCCGACCTAGGAAGAGAATTCTCGTCCTAATATGGCGTTACTCAACGCCCTAGGACGAGCATTCTCATCCTAGGGTTAAGGTGCTGCCAGGGCCGCCATCAGGGGGGTACAGCAGAACCTGATGTGGGGGGCCCGGGCAGATTCGTCAAGAAAGGGGGGCCGGGGCGCCTGTCAACAACAGGGCTGGCCTTTGGGGTGTGCGACCCGTGCGGTTGCACAGGGCGCTTCACTCCCGGCCAGTTAAGGGGGCGCCCTGCCAGAGCGCCCCCTTAATGGCCCGGCCTGCTCCTGTACAGCGTCTTGTGCCCCCCCTCAGACCTCAGATCAGCCCACCCAGCCACTTTAAAAAAAAAACATACTTACCTGTCCTGCCCTGCTGCTGCCATCAGGTTCTGCGCTCCACTGTCTTCCCTGCCGGCGCGCACTATGACCTGACGCAGCGTCAGGGAAGAAAGTGGAATGGGGAACCTGATGCCACCAGCAGCGCAGAACAGGTAAGCATGTTTTTTTAAAGTGGCTGGGTGGGCTGATCTGAGGTCTGAGGGGGGGCACAAGACGCTGGTCTGAGGGGGGCACAAGACCCTGGTCTGAGGTCTGATGGGGGAACAAGACGCTGATCTGAGGTCTGATGGGGGCACAAGACGCTGATCTGAGGTCTGATGGGGGAACAAGACGCTGACCTGAGGTCTGATGGGGGCACAAGACGCTGATCTGAGGTCTGATGGGGGCACAATGTGTTGATCTGAGGTTTATTATCCCTGTACTGTGACATCACTGGGTTTATTATCCCTGTACTGTGACATCACTGTGTGTATTATCCCTGGACTTTGACATCACTGTGTTTATTATCCCTGTACGGTGACATCACTGTGTTTATTATGTCTGTACTGTGACATCACTGTGTTTGTTATCCCTGTACTGTGACATCGCTGTGTTTATTATGCCTGTACAGTGACATCGCTGTGTTTGTTATCCCTGTACAGTGACATCGGTGTGTGTATTATCCCAGTGCAGGAAGAGATTAGTGGTCTGTGTTTGTTTTCTATTTTTCAGGGTCGTGAATGCAGAGGACTACGTCGGATTCGGTGGACTACGTCGGACCAGCTTTTTTTTTAATAAAATGGTCAAACAGGTGTCTGGGGGAGTGTTTATTTCAATAAAATGTTTTATACTTGTGTGTGTGTATTTTTTTTACAATACTACAGTTTTAGTAATTACGGATATCTACAGACGGCCCTGATTACTAATACTGGGCTTAGTGCTTGCCGGTATGGCAGGCCAGCACTAACCCCAACATCTATTACCTTGGCACCCACCGCCACCAGGGGTGTCGGGAAGAGCTGGGTACCCGCAGGACCGGACCTTCTAAATTGAGGGTCTGGCTCTGGGGCGGCTGCAGGCTGGTACCATTAGGCTGGGAAGGGCCAATAACCATGTCCCTTCCCACCCTGGTAGTGCCAGGCTGCCGCTGCTGGTTGTATCTGGCTGGTGAAGGAAAAAAGGGGGGGACCCCACGCCATTTTTTTAAAAATTATTTTTGTAAAAAAATGGCGTGGGGTCCCCCCCTTTTTTCCTTCGCCAGCCAGATACAAAAAAAAAAGCTGGTCCGACGTAGTCCACCGAATCCGACGTAGTCCTCTGCATTCACGACCCTGAAAAATAGAAAACAAACACAGAAGACTTACCTCTTCCTGCACTGGGATAATACACACAGCGATGTCACTGTACAGGGATAACAAACACAGCGATGTCACTGTACAGGGATAATAAACACAGCAATGTCACAGTACAGGGATAACAAACACAGTGATGTCACAGTACAGGGATAATAAACACAGCAATATCACTGTACAGGGATAATAAACACAGCGATTTCACAGTACAGGGATAACAAACACAGTGATGTCACAGTACAGAGATAATAAACACAGTGATGTCACCGTACAGGGATAATAAGCACAGTGTTGTCAAAGTCCAGGGATAATAAACACAGTGATGTCACTGTACAGGGATAATAAACCTCAGATCAACAGATTGTGCCCCCATCAGACCTCAGGTCAGCGTCTTGTGCCCCCATCAGACCTCAGATCAGCGTCTTGTGCCCCCATCATACCTCAGATCAACACAATGTGCCCCCATCAGAGCTCAGGTCAGCATCTTGTGCCCCCATCAGAGCTCAGGTCAGCATCTTGTGCCCCCATCAGAGCTCAGGTCAGCATCTTGTGCCCCCATCAGACCTCAGGTCAGCATCTTGTGCCCCCATCAGACCTCAGGTCAGCATCTTGTGCCCCCATCAGACCTCAGATCAGCATCTTGTGCCTCCATCAGACCTCAGATCAACACAATGTGCCTCAACACTCTGCACTTACAAGCATGTAACTGAATTTAATGGCAACTGTGTTTCCCTATTGAAAATGTTTATCAATGTGTGAATAATAATAATATAACATGTAGCGTAAAAACATTAGCCTAGGGTAGGATCCTGCCTAAAGAGTCTACCTTGTCGCGGTGGCAGGCTTACTAATCTTTTGGGGAAAAAAAGCAGTTGTGATATGCCGTAAAAAAGAAAGATGTAATGTGCTATGTGGAGGCTGCTGCATATTAAGCAAATCTGTAAAGTTTACCCGAAAGGGGGGGGGCCCGCGAAATTTGCCTGTAGGGGGCCCCGAAATTCCTGATGGCAGCCCTGGGTGCTGCTGCTGCCCGGCTGCCGCAATCTGCAGCAGGGGCCCGGCTGATACTAACAGCCGGGCCTCTGCTGTATCCGCCAGCACCAGTGATTACACTGATGCCGGCGGATTAACCCCTTGTATGCTGCGGTCACGCGGCATACAAGGCAATACAAGGCAATTGCATACAGCTTTTAAAACCATCCGGTCCCCGTGAGGCGTGGGGGGGGGGGGCGATGGTTGAGATGAAAGCCCCGATGCCTTGCCCAGAGACATCGGGACTCCCATCTACGGAAGCCCAGGAGACCAAGCCACAGTGCTGGGTCTCCTGGGCAACGGTCAGCGTCTCACAGTGTGAGACACTGACAGTTGAATGCAGCACAATACAGATATATTGTGCTGCATTCAATCAGGGATCAGACCCTGAAATGTTGAGGTCCCTTAATAGGATATAAGTGAAATGTTAAAAAAAAAGTTAAATAAAAGTGTTTTAACAAAAAAATAATAATAATAATACAGTTTCAATTTAAAAAAAAGCCCCTTCCCCATAAAGAAACACATAAAAATAGAAAAAAAAATTTAAAAAATATACATATTAGGTATCGCCACGTCCGTATAAACCTGCTTTATTAAAATATCACATGATCCAGCCCACCCGGTCAACACCGTAAAAAATAAAAAATAAAAACTGTCTAAAAAAAGGCATTTTTTGTCACATTTCATCACAAAAAATGTAATACCATGCGATCAAAAAAGCGTATGCCCCCAAAAATAGTACCAATCTAACCGTCATGTCATCCCGCAAAAAATGAGCCCCTATCCGAGACAAACGCCCAAAAAGTAAAAAAACTACAGTTCTCTGACTATGGAGACCCTAAAACATGATTTTTTTTTGTTTAAAAAATGGTATTGTGTAAAACTTAAAAAAATAAAAATAATTATACATGTTAGGTATCACCACGTCCATAAAAACCGGCTCTACAAAAATATAGCATGATCTCTCCCCTCAGGTGAACACTGTAAAAAATAAAAACTGTCTTAAAAAAGGCATTTTTGTCACATTTCATCACAAAAAATGTAATACCAAGCGATCAAAAAATCTTATGCCCCCAAAAATAGTACCAATCTAATCGTCATCTCATCCCGCAAAAAATGAGCCCCTACCTGAGACAATCGCCCAAAAAATAAAAAAACTACAGCTCTCTGACTATGGAGACACTGACACATGATTTTTTTTTGTTTCAAAAAGGATATTATTGTGTAAAACTTAAATAAATAAAAATAAGTATACATGTTAGGTATCGCCACGTCCATAAAAACCTGCTCTACAAAAATATAGCATGATCTCTCCCCTCAGGTGAACACTGTAAAAAATAAAAAATAAAAACTGTCTAAAAAAAGCCATTTTTGTCACATTTCATCACAAAAAATGTAATACCAAGCGATCAAAAAATCTTATGCCCCCAAAAATAGTACCAATCTAATCGTCATCTCATCCCGCAAAAAATGAGCCCCTACCTGAGACAATCGCCCAAAAAATAAAAAAAATTACAACTCTGACTATGGAGACACTAAAATGTAATTTTTTTGTGCTTCAAAAATATTGTGTAAAACTTAACCACTTCAAGACCAGGCCTAATTTTGCAAATCTGACATGTGTCACTTCATGTGGTAATAACTTTGGAACGCTTTTACTTAACCAAGCCATTCTGAGATTGTTTTCTCATGACACATTGTACTTCATGTTAATGGTAAATTTGAGTCAATATGTTTTACCTTTATTTATAAAAAAAAATCAAAATTTACTGAAAATTTTGAAAAAAAAAAATCTAAATTTTTTAAATATGAATTTCTCTGCTTTTAAGTTGCATAGGGATATCTAATAAAATTGTTATTAATGAACATTCACCATATGTCCACTTTATGTTGGCATAATTTTGGAAATGTAATTTTATGTTTTGAAGATGTTAGAAGGCTTCGAATTTTAGATGTAATTTTTAAGATTTTCATGAAAATTTCCAGTAGTTAATTTTAAAGGACCTTTGCAGTTCTAAAGTGACTTTGAGGGGCTTAAATAATAGAAACCTCCCATAAATGAACATATTTTAGAAACTACAGCCCCCAATGTAATCCAAACTGATTTTACAAAGTTTGTTAACCCTTTAGATTTCCCACAAGAATTAAAACAGAAGGAAGGTGAAATTTAAAATATATATTTTTTCGCAGATTTTCAATTTTTAATTCATTTTTCCCATAAGATAGCAAGGGTAAACAGCAAATCAAACCTGAATATTTATCTTCCTGATTCTGAAGTTTGCAGAAACACCCCATATGTGGTTGTAAACTGCTCTGTGACCAGCAGTAATGAGAGTGAGATAGTACAAGCATTTGTGACGGCTTTGACAGCTTGTCAGAGTGATCAAAAGCCTGGAGGCCAGGAAAAAAGGTCTCAGGTTAAAGCTCCATGTTCTTGGCTGTCAGGAGGCAGCTGAGTCATGGAGCTTCTATGTACAGATGCTGCACACAGGGGGCAAAGCTCAAGGACGTTTATAGTCAATGGGCAGACTTGAAGTGGTTAAATAAATAAAAAAAAGTATACATATTAGATATTGCCGCGTCCGTAACGACCTGCTCTATAAAAATATCACACGATCTAACCTGTCAGATGAATGTTGTAAATAACAAAAAATAAAAACAATGCCAAAACTGCTAGTTTTTGTTACCTTGCCTCACAAAAAGTGTAATACAGAGCTACAAAAAATCATATGTACCCTAAAATAGCACTAACAAAACTGCCAACTTATCCCGTAGTTTCCAAAATGGGGTCAGTTTTTTGGAGTTTCCTACTCTAGGGGTGCATCAAATGTGACATGGCAACTTAAAGTTTTTCCAGTGAAATCTGCCCTGGCATTCCTTTCCTTCTGCGCCCTGCTGTGTGCCTGTACAGCAGTTTCCGATGATAAATGGGGCATTTCTGTAAACTACTGAATCAGGGTAATAATTACTGAGTTTTGTTTGGCAGTTAACCCTTGCTTTATTCTCAGAATAAAATGATTCATTTGGAAAATCTGCCAAAAAAGTGAAATTCGGAAATTTTGGCTACATTTTCCTTTAATTCTTGTGGAACACCTAAAGGGTTAATAACGTTTGTAAAATCAGTTTTGAATACCTTGAGGGGTGTAGTTTCTAAAATGGGGTCATTTTTGGGTGGTTTCTATGATGGAAGCCTCACAAAGTGACTTCAAACCCGAACTGATCCTTAAAAAGTGGGTTTTGGAAATTTTGTGAAAAATTTCAAAATTTGCTTCTAAATTTCTAAGCCTTCTAACGTCCCAAAAAAATAAAATGTCATTTACAAAGTGATCCAAAACTGAAGTAGACACATGGGGAATGTAAAGTCATAACTTTTTTTGGAGGCATTACTATGTATTTTAAAAGTAGAGAAATTGACATTTGGAAATTTGCAAATTTTTCAAAATTTTTGGTAAATTTTGGTATTTTTTATAATTAAGAATGAAATATTTTGACTCAAATTTACCACTGTCATGAAGTACAATATGTGACGAGAAAACATTCTCAGAATAGCCTGGATAAGTAAAAGCGTTTTAAAGTTATCACCCCATAAAGTGAGACATGTCAGATTTGCTAAAAATGGCTGGGTCCTTAAGGTGTTAATATGTTCAGAGTTTTCTTTAAATTTAATTTTTTCCCATAAAACTTTAAACAAAATGCACCTTAGTATACCTTTGTAAAACTGCAGTGAACTTCTTACCTAGTGATATAAAAAGCCATTTCTAGCATAGTAAACCACATATCCTTAAATAGGTTAGCTCATGGTTACTGGAAAAATAAAAATCAGACAACATATACCTGTGTTATAGGACAATATCAAGAACCAGTCCTGTGCCTGACATGGATCCAATAAATAGAAAACAGATGTAAAACGTCACCACCTCCTTAGATGCCGCACTTTCACATTTAGCGGTGCTCACAAGGAAAACTAGAAAGCTGTGTCAGCTCAGTCTAAACTTGATAAACTTGTGTCCAAAGGGATCATCTGGCACATACAAATTTTAAAAGGTCAGACCTCTTTTTGGGACAGCATTAAAAACAGCACATGTGCATGGCAGCAGAATACATGCTAAATGTTTCAGATGAATTGTATCATCCTTCCTCATGGAATGCATCATAGAAAGGGTGCTGAATGGTTAAACCATAAAGGCCCAACCCAGAAAGGACATCTGTTGGAGAAGTAACATGACCATTGGGTAGGTGAAGAGGCAAGGCTTAAATATTCAAGTAGAAACCATATTTCTGAGCTCTGGGGCTCTGTTCAGGCAATAAAGTAAAAAATAAAATGTGTACCATGTTGGATCTGTATAAGAAAAGAATGAATGTGATTACAAAAAATGATGATAAAAATAACACCAACCCTTTCCTGACGCAGAGATTTTCAATAGTTGCATTTCAGTTTTTTACTCTCTGCCTTCCCCATTTTGAAAAGAATTAATTTTTTCTTGTCATCGTAGTATTCTGACCAACATAACTTTTTTATAGTTGTGTCTACTGAGCTGTGTGGGGGCTCATTTTTTGCAGGATGATCTGTAGTTTTTAATAATACCATTTTGGGGTGTGTAGGACTTTTTTTTATCATGTTTTATTCAATTTGTTTGGGAATTAAAGTGATGAAAAAACAACAGATTTGGCATTTTTTTTCTCGTTAAGAGAAATAGTACAGGCATTTTTGCATGCAGTGATGACCATGATGTTATTTTGATAAATTGTTCATCTATTTTTATTGAGATTTTGTGAAAGGGGGAGGTTATTTTTCCAAATTTTTTAATTTTTTATTTTTAACATTTATTCACTCTGTTCCGAACTGGGCGCCATCTTTCAAGACCTGACATCTGCCATACATGTATGACAGATGTTGGGAAGGGGTTAAACATTTATATTTAAAAAAGAGATTGTTTCTTGCTGGATCAGATAAAACAATAAAAATCACAAATCATGGACCCATTCACTTGAATCAATCACAGAGACACGGTGCGGAACGGAGGCACGGATCGGAACCCCACGGAAGCACTACGGAGTGCTTCTGTGGTGTTTCTGCCCGTGCCTCCGCGCCGCAAAAACATAGAACTTGTTCTATTTTTTTGCGTTGCGGACAGTCGAATGCGGATCGCGGATCCCATTGAAGTGAATGAGTCTGTGATCCGCAAGCGGAAGCACCACAGTAGGTGCCCGTGCACTGCGGACCACAATTCACAGTCCGCAGCATGGGCACGGCCACACAACAGCCTTGTGAATTAGCCCTAAAGGGGGTCACTGTAATTGGGTTCACGGATCTCTATATGCAGTGGTGGGCATCACACATCACTGTATACAGTGTACAGTGGTTCACGGATCTTTATATGCAGTGTTTGGGGGGGAAGTCACACATCAGTATATACAGTATACGGTGGTGGTGGGGTCAACTATTGCTGTATACAGTAAACAGAGGGTCAGATATCACTATATACAGTATACAGTGGTGGAGATGACATATCACTTTATGGGGGCATCATATATCACTGTATACAGTGTGCAGGAAGGAGAGGGCACATATTTAAAGAGGATGAGACCAGTGATTGCTTCTGATATCACTGAACTCAGCCATACTGAAAGCTCAGAGGGGGTTAAAGCTCCTGACCTGTTGATCTGCTGGGATAAACATGTCTGTGATAAGATCACATTACAGAATGATCATAGACAGGACATACACTAGAATTGTTTACAGTTTGTTGTCCACAGCACCTTACTGGTTCTGCTACATCACTGCAGTCAGTGAGCTCCATCAAAGCTTCTACTTAGTCTCCCTTCCTCCTGCAAAGTTTCTTTATTTCAGCTGTTAACAAGTGTCCCTGCTAAGCCCCTGCCAGCCCTGTATAACCAGGAGTGCAGTCACAGCAGAAGGAAAGCACCTTTGACACAGCAGGGTGCTTTAGGACCCAGAAAGCAGCACACTCCTTCAGCCATGGACTAGGGCACGTGCAGGGATGGTCGAGACAGGCAACTGTGAGAGCAGGACAGAGGGGGCATGGCTTCCAATAGCAAGGAAACCAGGCAGATCTGCTGAAGAAGATATATTAGTAAGTGTAATGTCTCCCTACTTTCTTTACAGTTTTAATAAGTGCTAACAAAGTGGCCAACCCCTTTAACCATTCTTGGATCTTTTTAGCCATGTGTTTTGGGTAATTATCCTGTTGGAGGACCCATGTAGCACGACTGAGACCAAGCTTTCTGACACTGGGAAGCACATTTTGCTTTGAAACAAAGGGTGCACAAATTGATTTGATATATTAAAACAATAAATCAATAAAAATGCTCACATATCGGGCTATAGGATCATAATGTAAGCAATGGCAGTTTGTAAATGAATACATTCATAGTCCAATTGACTTAAAAACCATGACACACTGAGTAAGCCTTGAGCATTAAAAATATGTGTTTTAAAAGGCTCAGTTTGCCCTGGAAAGCAGCTGAATGATAGTGTCAAAATTCCAGAAGAATTAGAGTAATGATACACAGTATAATGAATATGTAGATAGGTTATGCCCTTATGTTATAATACTTCAACAAAGGTAAAGATGAACAATGATTCACAATTTGCTGCTATACTTATGGACTTATGGGAAGGACACGTTAGTATGTGAGGTCTTGTGTTGTGAGGTGTTGTATGAAGTACCTGATTGTAGCACAGATGCAGGCACGCCGAGCCATGGTCCGTTTGGTAGGATCACTTGTGGCTGATGATGTGCAGCTAGGTCTGCTTGTTCATGTGTCAACTTTTAAATCTATGATCATAGTTGCTTGGGGAGAGCACTGTGTAGAAGACGCAATGTTATGAGGCACGTGACTGGAATGCGGTCACAGAAATGTGAATGAGTAATGTAGTACTGCTGTGACAGTTTCAAATAGTAGGAGGAATGAAGAATGGATCTGATGGGGAGATGGAAAGGGAGAGGTAGGGGAATGAGAGATGAGGGCATAAGGATTATAACTGAACTAACTGAAATGTATTTTATTGGGATTATATGTGATAGACCAATACAAAGTAGCAAGTGTGTGTGAAGTGAAGAGAATTATATCTGGTTTTTAGAATTCTTAATAAATAAAAATATGGAAAGTGTGGCATGCATTTCTATTAAGTTAACACCTGAGTCAACACTTTATAGGACCGCCTTTCACTGTAATTACAGCTACAAATCTTTTGGGGTATGTCTCTACCAGCTTTGCACATCTAGAGGCTGAAATGTTTGACCATTTTTCTCTGCAAAATAGCTCAAGCTCCGTCAGATTGGATGGAGAGTGTCTGTGCACAGCAATTTTCAAGTCTTGTCACAAATTCTCAATGGGATTTAGGTCTGCACTTTAACAAATTAATATGATTTGATCTAAACCATTCATTGTAGCTCTGGCTGTATTTTTAGGAAAGAATAAAGAAGACTACTCCACCTGTTTGAACTCTGCTAGAACAGTAATCACCCAGGGCCCCGGGGACTGTAACTCACCAGAAGGGGTTGTACTGGGCTGGAAACTTAAAACTATGTGTACATGGTCTAGAAGAAGATACTTTCTGCAGCGGGATTTCCACTTTGGCTCCCAATCATAGTGTGTAAATATAAAAAATAGGACACAATGTATTTACATAAAAAAAAACACTTAAAACATATTGATAAAAATAGCCACTGTACAATGTGTTTCGCCGACAGACTGCCGGCTTCATTAGGCATGATAAAAGTGAAGAATCCCATGCCAGACTTTAAAGGTTGGATCCGGAAATGTGGTAAGAAATACCACCAATGAGAAAAGAAATATGAGTAGAAAGCAGTAATCAGATAATGATGATAATGATGGGCATAGTGTTCATTGCATGTGTAGACATTAGTGATAAAAAGCCACATACCTCAGTGATATGAAGATGTAAGTATTATTGGAACCAGAATACAGTAGGTATGTGTTTGTAAAGAAGGATAATTGATTCAGTGGATAATGTGTCAAAATGTATCCCATATCTGAAAAATGGGATAAGCAGTTTGCCGCTTTCTACTCATATAATTTCTTATATGAGTTTTATGGGTTTTATTTCTCACCTCATTTCCGGATCCAACCTTTAAATTCTGACATGGGATCCTGCCTGCTGAAGTTGGTGGTCCGGCAGGAAAACACATTGCATAGTGGCCATTTTTATCACTGTTTGTTATTTTTTATATGTTTTTTTTTTTATTAAAATGAATTGTGAAGTTTTTTAAGGATCCCTGTCACTGTTTCTTGTATGTGTAGGGTCGTTGTCCTGCTGGAAGGTGAACCTACGCCCCAGTCTCAAGTCTTTTGCAGCATCTAACTTGTTTTCATCCAGGATTAGGCTTCTTTCACACAACAGTATATTTTGCGGGCTCCAATCCGCATATTTTGTGGATAGGATGTGGACCCATTCCTTTTAATGGGTCAGCAAAAAATACTGACAGCACACTGTGTGCTGTCTGCATCCATATGTCTGTTCCATAGTCCACAAAAAAAAAAAGAACATGTCCTATTCTTGTCCGTTTTGCGGACAAGGATAGGCATTGTTACAATGGATTCACAAAAAAAACGGATGCCATACGAACGTCATCCATTTTTTTTGTGGATCCGCAATTTGTCGTGTGAAAGAAGCTTTACCCTGTAATTAGTAGTTGGGAATGATGTCTGCTATAGTTAAAGTCTAGTTCTGCAGTCTTGTGAACTATCATCATTAGGACAAAAAGCAGAAAAACCTACCCAAAAAAATTAACTCCCATGATAATATTGAATCCCTGTGTTTTGTGCAACAAACATGTTACCTGTACACAGGTTATAGAGGCATATATTGACAAGACATTCCACAATAGGAATAGCATCCTTATAAATATGAAGAGACTAGCAGCAGAGGCTTTATCTCTTCCTCATGATTTTATGTGCATTATATGCCAAACCTATGTCCTTTAGGGTTCATGCACACCACCATACTGGCTCAGTGCACACGCGGTCGGCAATGCATGGGCACCAGCCGCGTGTACTCCGTATTGTGTTGCAGACCCATTGACTTGAATGGGTCTGAGATCCACAAGATACAACCAAAGATAGAACATGTTCTAGCTTTTTGCGGCACGGAGGCATGAACCCAAAAGTCCATAGAAGTGCTTTGTAGTGCCTCTGTGGACTTCGGATCCGTGCCTCCACTCTACAAATGACAGGTGAAGACCTATCATCAGTTGTATGTTGCGGATCACGAACCCATTCAATGGGTCACATCCACAGCACAGATGCACACGGCCGATGCCCATGCATTTTTGCTGGTAGCAATATGGGTACCAAGGCCATACGGTTGTGTGCATGAGCCCTGAAATAGGTTTTCACAAAATATTGCTTTTTATTTCCATATACAAATATATTCTTATTAAAATATGCACCTGTGGCCACATATAAACAATGCTGACATAAGAGTCATCCTATCTGCCTTAAGCATGAAATAGTAATTGGTATCTTTTAGTATAGAACATTTTTGTTAGTGCACTTAAAAATCGTATACCACCTGATTACCTAATTTGTTACGTATGGCAAGTAAGTAATGACAGGAGAACTTGCAAATCTCAATAAGGATTTTTATAGTGTATTTTGATTATGGCAGTTGCAATATATGACTAGGATATGAAAAAAGAAAATATCCCTATGGTCAGTGCAGTATACTTTAATAATGCATTCAACAAACATAAAAGAGAAGTAGTTTTATAGCAAGTACCATATTAATTCAGAAGCAGGTGTGATTATCATGCTAACTACACCACTGGCTGTTTCAAGTCATATTAGTACATCTGGTGCATAGTAACATCTCTTGGGTTATTATATTGCAGTCATAAACACATCTCTCTAATGACCTATTTCCTAATTAAGTATTATAATGTCTTCTATTAACAGATGCATGAATTCAAAGCAAATTTCTTTAGAGGAAAATTCCCACAAATAAACATATTCTATGAGTCTTTCATTTCATGCAGCTTTTTGTTTTTCTCACTTTTTCCAATTCCTATGCCAGATGCTTTGTCTCCATAAGGAGAATGGCGCATGGAAAGAAAGGTTTTTTTTTTAAAGACTCAAATCCTTATGGGCACCTGTTTTGAGCTTTTGCCAAGTTCAAAAACAGAAACCATTACATGGTATTAAATTAGATTTTTCAGATGGTTTCGATGAAAAAAGGCAAATTCAACATTAAATGTTATATCTTCATACAAGCACATTTCTTTAAATTCATTTTGAGTCTGATTTGCAGAAAACTGTTGTCAGATTAAATTAGTGTCTGAATAAATTTGACCCAAATCAAAAGTACCCAGATTGCCCTAAAAAGTCGGTTATGAGAGTCTGAGGTTGCCTAGGACTGTATGCAAGATAGATAGATACACACATGACTCTTTTGACATTCGATTTGTTTCAGGTTTGACAAATTTCTCAAAACGTTCGCTGTAGACTCTTGAACACAATGAGAGTGGTAGAAAATAATGTTGGAGTGACACTGACATAGATAGCCATGAGTAAATGCATGTATGACAGCGTTAACAAATAGCATGTTTACTCCATTTCATACCAAACAAGATAAATAAACACTTGAATCAGATCGCTAGACACTTGTTGCCAGCTGCCAGGATACTAGTGCCCACCTATTGGAAAGCAAACTCTCCACCGACATGTAACTCCATAGACAGACAGAGTGGACTGTGTGTACAGATTGGAGGAATTAGCCAAATGGGAGTCAAAGAGCCACATCTCCTTTAACAGAATTTGGTCCCCTTGGGCCTGTTACAGGAACTATAATAAATCATAAGGGCAATATGTCTTTTGTTTAGTGGATCTTTGACTTTATTCTTACCCCAGAAGTACCTCGCATTGCAACAACAACAATATAATGCAGAAATATACTGCTACATAAATATGTCAATATTTCTAATAAAACCTGCAACATCACATGTAACAATACTTATAATAGTAACTACACCATAGTAGGTCAAGGCCATGCACACTCCGTCCCCTATAATATCCTGGATTTACTTATATGAATGTTTTGTAATTTAAATCCTATCCATGGATAAAGCTCATTACTACCCCCCCTCCGCCTTCCCCCACTTTCCTAGCCTTTTCTTCCCCCCGTTTTCCCTTTGTTCCCTATCTTTCACAAATTTAATCAGTTTTATATCGCTTTTCTGATTTATATGCCTAATTATTTGCACAGTATTCTAGGCAGATTCTTTTTTTGTTTAGAAAGGTTTTCTTCCTCATCTCTGACGAGAATCGACTGCCTATGATACCCTTGTACTAGTATTAAGTCACATGACAGTTTAATGTAATTCAGTTCTATCACATGTCTGTAACATTATATACCTTACATGGTTATGTTCAATTACACCATGTTTCAAATTATTATGCAAATTGGATTTAAGTGTCATAAAGATTACATTTTTTGTTTTTCAATGAAATTGATGGTATTGTGTCTCAGGGCTCTTTGGATCACTGAAATCAATCTCTGATACCTGTGATAATTAGTTTGCCAGGTGAGCCCAATTAAAGGAAAACCGGATGCTCCACAATATTAAGCAGGCCACTGTTTTGAAGTAAAATTGGAAAGAAAAAGGATCTCTCTGCTGCCGAAAAGCATCAAATAGTGCAATGCATTGGACAAGGGATGAAAACATTAGACATTTCACGAAAACTTAAGCGTAATAATCGTACTGTGAAGAGATTTGTGGCTGATTCAGAGCACAGACGTGTTCGTGCTGATAAAGGCAGAATGAGGAAGGTTTCTGCCAGGCAAGTTCATCGGATTAAGAGAGCAGCTGCTAAAAAGCCATTAGCAAACAGATATTTGAAGCTGCTGGTGCCTCTGGAGTCCCTCGAACTTCAAGGTGTAGGATCCTTCAAAGGCTACTATTCGGCCACCCCTAACCAGTGCTCACAAGCAGAAACGGTTGCAGTGGGCCCAGACATACATGAAGACTAATTTTCAAACAGTCTTGTTTACTGATGAGTGTCGTGCAACCTTGTATGGTCCAGATGGATGGAGTAGTGGATGGTTGGTGGATGGCCACCATGTCCCAACAAGGCTGCAATGTCAGCAAGGAGGTGGAGGAGTCATGTTTTGGGCCGGAATCATGGGGAGAGAGCTGGTAGGCCCCTTTAGGGTTCCTGAAAGTGTGAAAATGACCTCTGCAAAGTATATAGAGTTTCTGACAGACAACTTTCTTCCATGGTACAAAAAGCAGAAATGTGCCTTCAGGAGCAAAATCATCTTCATGCACCATCTCATGCTGCAAAGAATACCTCTGTGTCATTGGCTGCTATGGGCATAAAAGGAGATAAACTCATGGTGTGGCCACCATGTTCCCCTGACCTTAACCCTATAGAGAACCTTTGGAGTATCATCAAGCAAAAGATCTATGAGGGTGGGAGGCAGTTCACATCAAAACAGCAGCTCTGGGAGACTATTCTGACATCATGCAAAGAAATTCAAGCAGAAACTCTCCAAAAACTCAAAAGTTCAATGGATGCAAGAATTGTGAAGGTGATAACAAAGAAGGGTTCCTATGTTAATGTGTAACTTGGCCTGTTAGGATGTTTTGGATTTAAATAGCTTTAATTTCAGTGAATGTGACCTCCTAATGCTGCAAATTCCACAAATGAGCATTTTCAGTTCTTAAAAACATATAAAATGTTCAGAAACTCTACTGTGCATAATAATTTTGAGTTTTTTAATTTTTGAAGAATATACTGTTATCATTAGGAGGTTTGTTCAATAAAATTCCATGTATACTCTAACGGGTGATGACTTTAGGAAAATCAGAGATAAATATCATTTGCATAATAATTTGGAACATGGTGTATATGTTAAAAAATTCAATAAAAAGAAATTAAAAAGAAACAAATAGCATGTTTAAAAAGACATTCTAAAGCTTCCTAGAATTGTCCCTTATTGGGGGCAGATAATATTTAAAACACAGTGTTATGGGAAAAAACTACACCTTTTTGAGGGACCAAGTATCCAAAATTATGCCTTCATGGCAAAAGAATGCCTGCCCATATGACATGCACAAGTGCTACTTGTCAGTAGAGATGAGCGAATCGATTCGTTGATTCGTATCGAATCTTGGGAATTTTTAGCTGCAAAGAGAATCTGAATATTATTTGATTCGCTTCGGCTTTGTACGTATTCGCTACATAGTTTGTCCTATAAATTATACGCTATTGCTATGTTTAAGTTACTCTGTACGCTGTTGCATACAAATTCAATTCATTAGCGATGTAGACTCCTCCCGGGTAGCTCCGCCCCCTTCTCCAGTGCGCGAGGAAGACGAGGCAACTCAGGCAATTAAGATGGCGACACAGCGAGGCCCTGGCTGGGGAGGCATGGTGTGGGGCACGACCCCTATGAGGAGAAGAAACCGGAGGAGATCTACGTCTCTTAACATGTCCAGCAGCCTAAGAAGTCAGTTGAGGTGCTCGCTGAGGTGTTCACTCCACTGGCTGACGCGGCAGAGCGGGAACGCAAGGACTACTCCCTTCGCCAAAATTCGATGGTCCCCAAGACTGTCACCCGGAACTTCCTGACCCTCTGGGAATACAAAAAGTTGGTAGAAGGGTGGGTTGTGTAGGTGTTGGAGCACCCACGGTCCGGTGACCCCAAGCTGGAGCGCAGAAAGGGTACCGGTATTTGGTTCAGTGTGGAACGGGGAGTTGGTTTTATTGCCGATGAGGAGACGGCAGAAGAATTATATGTGAACCGCCGTTCAGTAAAGCGGCCGTATCTTCCGCCCGTCAGCCACAATCTCCACGCAGGGGATTACGTGGAGTATATCCCTATGAAGAGCCTCCAAGGCCCCTTTGCTACTGGGGTGAAACTCCTTAAGCGACCAGCTACTCCTGCAGTGCCCCCGGAAGACTGGACTGAGGAGGCCCAGGCCGCAGAAGAGGCTCGGACTCTGCGATCTGAGGAGAAATCCCAAGCTCATCTGGAACCCCTGATACCATATTTGCCACCGCCACGATCCTTCATGTGGGACAGATGACCACCAACAGTTTTGTGTACCAGCCATTGGTGGTACAATACCAACTGCCATGGCAGATGCAGGCCGCACAGTCCATCGCTAGCGGAAGACCGTTACCAGAGCCCTTACAGCCGGAGATTCTGTCACCTTGTATGCCGGAGGGAGGATCTGGCCCCTACAAGGTAAAGGGCAAGGCCCAAGTTGCCACGGCCCTTGCCAGTGTGACCACCCGGTCACTACCAAGACCATCCCTGAGAGGTCGGTGGAGGTCTGCTGCCGCAGCCAGTGTAGCTTTCAAGAGGCAGGAGTGCCCTCTCATGTCTTTTAGCTCCAGCAGCAGTGAAGAGGACCTGCTGGCCCTTAAGTAAGGATCCTGCAGCTTTTATGGGATCCACAACGTGGACTTAACTTGAAGGGTGAGCACTAGTTGGCGTTTGTTTTTATTTTTGTTGCCCTGTGCTTGTCCTCACCCAGATGGACATGGATTGTCAGGACTCCCCCCATCAGAAAAACAAGTTTTAACTAAGTTGCGCATATGTGCGCCTCATCCCTTTTTTTCCTCCTTTTCAGGTTATTGGGGAGCCCCTTAAAAGAGGGTTTTTTAAGGAACCTTTGCTGTTATTTTTTACCCATTTGGATTACAATTACCTATGTTGATTACAAATTGCAACTGAGTTTGGGACTCTGTTCCAGTTGTATGACAAGCGTCAGAAGAAAAGAGACTTAAACGTGTCCGTGAGCATAATAGGTAGGTGATATGTTTACATTATACCTATAATGTATTTGCACTATATTGTTTGCACTGGATTGTTTGCACTAATGTTTTTACCTTTCAGCAACTTTTCAAGTATGTTGCCCATTGTGGGTATTTCTTTACAGGTACCGCAATGTGTCCTCATATTCACTTTATTGTATGGTGGATGGTTGTACTATGCACTTAGCCGGATAGACAGCGCCTTTCTTGTTTTACCTCAAATATACATACTGCCTCTGAGGGCGATTTCAGATCTGACCATTTATGCTGGATCTGGCCCGGGGTCCGCAAGGTGTCGAAACGATGGTGCAAGCCTCGGATCACCTGCTGGATCACCTCCTTTTTATGCTGGTTCGGGTGGCGGTGTGTGCCATTGTAAATCGTAATCCTGCCGGTCCATTAGCCGGACTATGTATTTCAGCTGTGCAGCAGAGCTAAATGATGAGGATCGCCTAGATGCCATTTTCTAAAATTCGCTCTGCTTCTGAGGAGTGCACGCAGCGGCCTCTCGTCGTGCGTGCCTGCGTATTACATGATCGCGTAGATAATAGTACGCTCAGGATTCGTACGCTATTTGTACGCTCATGCGTACGTCTTCTAAGAGGTTGCGTACATTTTGTAAATAAACGTTCGTTATTAGTGCGCGAATGTTCGCTAATAGGACATAACATATTTTGTATGCAAATACAACAAATCTATTCGTCGAATATACGAATCTTAGGAAAAGTTCGGCGAATAATTTTTTTAATGATTCGCTCATCTCTACTTGCCAGTAGTTATTAATGGCTGACGATGGAGTCTGAACTAGAGAAGTAGTAACTTATGATGATGACAAGGACACTGTTTTCCCAGTGGTTCGGGTGATGACACTTCTTGTTGTTCAATACAGGTGTTGAGCCTATGTTTGTGTTTGACTGCCCATGGCTCATTTTAGTCTCTCAGATCTTGCACAGGGCAATGCTATTGTTTTCTGGCAGTGTGGAGAAAAACTGCAAAGTTAGAGGCAGTCGAGTTTGGCTTAGCCCTGGCATGTTTGGGCCAGTTGAACCCACAGTATCAGGGGCATTACTAGTTCCCAAACCAGATCTGGACATGGCAGTTCTTTGGGAGGTTCTGGTCATACAGTATGTTGCCGCTGCTCCTTATTGCTGCTGTTGCCACCACTCTCTTCATCATATGCAGGGCCGGCCTTAGGGTAGATGGCGCCCTGTGCGAAACTTTCTCTCGGCGCCCCCCCCCCCCCCCCGAGTGACAGTACTAACGTCATACAGTATAGAGCTATAAATACAGTGCAGAGATATATAGAGTGATATAGGTAGGTAGAGTAAGACAGTATATATATATATATATATATATATATATATATATATATATGTATTTATAGCTCTCTATACTGTTCTATATCACACTATATATCTCTGCACTGTATTTATAGCTTTCTATATTGAAATGTAACCTAATGTAGCGCACATACCTCTTACAGCCAGTGACGTCTCCTCTAATATAGATCTTCTCTTTCCTCATCTTCTCCTTTCAGACCATACACCATTTTTCAGCCATTTCTCATCTCTGCAGTTTGACAAAAAAAATCTTAGTTTACACAGTGTCCTAAAATAACTGCGCCCAGCAAATAGTGTTCTGTAATAGTGCGCCCAGTAATATAGTAAACATAACGCTCCCCAGAAATAACTGCGCTGATACTGTGCCAGGGTGCCCCCACAGTAATAGTGCCCCCCACAAGTCCCAACTAATAATTCTCTGCCAGAGTGCACTTGTTAGTAATAGTGCCCCCAACAGTACTAATGTCCCCACTGTGCCCCAGAAGTAATAATGCTTCCAATGTGCCAGTAAGAAGTGCCCCCCAATAATGTGCCAGAAGTTCCCCCCATTGATTCCCCCCCAAAATCATGTGCCAGTAAAAAGTGTCCCACCCCCATAGATGCCCCCCAAATTATGTGCCAGTAAGAAATGCCTCAGTGCCCCCATGTGCCAGTAAGAAATGCCCCAGTGCCCCCATGTGCCAGAAAAATGCCCCCAGTGCCCCCATGTGCCAGTAAAAATGCCCCCAGTGCCAGTAAAAATGCCCCCCAGTGCCCCCATGTGCCAGTAACAATGCCCCCAGTGCCAGTAAAAATGCCCCCAGTGCCAGTAAATTGCCCCCAGTGCCAGTAAAATGCCCCCAGTGCCAGTAAAATGCCCCCAGTGCCCCCATGTGCCAGTAAAAATGCCCCCAGTGCCAGTAAAATGCCCCCAGTGCCAGTAAAAATGCCCCCAGTGCCCCCATGTGCCAGTAAAATGCCCCCAGTGCCAGTAAAATGCCCCCAGTGCCAGTAAAAAATGCCCCCAGTGCCCGCATGTGCCAGTAACAATGCCCACAATACCCCCATGTGCCAGTAAAATGCCACTATGTGCCAGTAAAATGCTCCCATGTGCCAATAAAAATGCCCCCAGTGCCCCCTTGTGCCAGTAAAAATGCCCCCAGTGCCAGTAAAATGCCCCCAGTGCCCCCATGTGCCAGTAAAAATGCCCCAGTGCCAGTAAAAATGCCCCAGTGCCAGTAAAATGCTCCCATGTGCCAATAAAAATGCCCCCAGTGCCCCCCTTGTGCCAGTAAAATGCCCCCAGTGCCAGTAAAATGCCCCCAGTGCCCCCATGTGCCAGTAAAATGCCACTATGTGCCAGTAAAAATGCCCCCAGTGCCCCATGTGCCAGTAAAATGCCCCCATGTGCCAATAAAAATGCCCCCATAAAAAAATAAACACTTACTTACCTCCATGGAGCCGGCAGCGATGCGATGCAGGCCTCTTCCGGCCTGTGTCCCGCGCTGTACGGCTCAGGCGGCGCGATGACGTCATCGCGCCGCCTGAGCTGGCCTCTGATAGGCTGCAGGCCTAGGGCCTGCAGCCTATCAGAGGAACGAGCAGGGGAGACGCCTCTCCCTCCCCTGCCCCGCATCTCCAAAGGCAGACTATGGAGATGAGCGCTTCCACAATGGAAGCGCTCATCTCCCTCTGCCCCACCGCCGCCCCCAACTGTGCGGCACTTGCAGGGCACGGCCGGGCCATTAAGGGGGTGCTCTGGCAGGGCGCCCCCTTAAGTGGCAGGGAGTGAAGCGCCCTGTGCAACCGCACGGGTCGCACACCCCAAAGGCCGGCCCTGATCATATGTTACCTCATATTCAATCACCATTGGAGTTCTCACCAACCCTGCCATCTTTATCAGACTGTCATATCTTATGTTGGGCACCTTGACCACCCTCCCGATTCCCTGCTCTGTATTTGCCCCGACTGCCACTGTAGCTATCACTATCCTTACCTGCACTGCCATAGCTACAAGTGCCACTGCTACAACAACAAACACAGCTATCCATGAGGTTCCCTGTCTCCCCCTCAATGTCATCCTCAGTGCAATACAAAAGCTGAATGCTCTCACACAAGTCATCAAATGGGAGACTTTCTAGACTACCTCCCAGTGGTGTGGTTTAGTTGACTCTTCTTTAGAAAAAAGGAGGCTTGCCAAAAGGGGGCTGCAAGGAGGAGTAGCATGAGGAATGGTTTGACTCCTGGTTCCAAGACATGGTGTTAGACTTATAAGTGACCTCCATGTCATCTTACTGTGACTGAAAGGAGAAGTGAGCCATGCAATTCACAATTTTATCCTTCTCCTCAGTGTTAATGTTGCGTCTTTGCAAAGCCAGAGAGAACTGTGGCGTACTACTACTACTTCTGACTGCATAGCTCAGGTTGGTTCTGGGAGGTCTAGGCTTGGCCCTGGGTCTTTTGTTTGGAACCCTTCCGTATTACTGACATTTGGCCTAATGTACAAAGTCACATAAAGTATGTAATGGTTTGAAAGTGTGTTTTCTGGAACATAAAGACAGATTGGTACAATTAAATGTCTGTCCCTTTCTACAAACACATTGAAGACACTACTATTGGGCATAATAAAGTATCAGTGCCAGTAGCAGATTTTGTGTGTTCAAATACACAGATTCAGAAAAAAAAGCTTTCTCGAATGTAAAACACAAGTTGTCAACCTACAATAAGATTTGGTCTGGAAGTGTCTGGAGATGCCATCTAACAAACTTATGTCTGCTGTTTGATGTATGTTCACGCACAGATTTAAACGTACGTTCTGGATTGTAAAACATGCATTGCACACTTTACTTCCCACACAGACACCAATGCTTAAACTGTCAGGAGAGGCCCTGTAACACACTTGGGCCTACTGTTTGATGTGTGTTCACATGGAGATTTAAAACAGTACTTTCTGGATTATAAAACATGCATTGCAAGCTTGTATGGTGATTATTACACACACACACACACACACACACACACACACACACACACACACACCAACAATTGAACTGTAACAGATTTAAGCGAACAGTTTGATGTGTGTACACAGTACACAGTACATTCTCGATGTAAAACACATGTTGCACACTTGTATTGCAATTAGTTAAACACACACACCAACACTTGAACTATCATGAGATGCCCGGTAACAGATTTGGGCCTATGGTTTGATGTGTGTTCACACAGAAATGTAAAAAAAAAAAATTCTCTGAATTGTAAAACTTGCGTTGCACACTTGTATTGTGATTGTTCTCCCACACACACAAACAATTGAACTGTGCAGGCAAGACGGTTTTATTCCTATGTACAATGTAATTTGAGTTTAATTTTGCTGGTAGAAAAATTGTTTTATTGCTTTTGCTACAATGCAATGTGTTTAAATACACACATATATGAAAAAAGGAATTGCTCAGCCGGAGTAGTTGGTGTAATTGCTGTAGAATGCATTTGCAGACAAATATGATGCATTGAAAAAGAAGTACAATAATTGCTCTGCAGCAGAATTTTATTATGATGCTGGCAGTAAGCCCATGTAGAAACGTACGGTTTAGAAAAAACTGTATTTCTGTTGAAATTAGAAAAAACAATATTCTTGCAGGTGACTGCTTTTGAGGTTCTACAGTAGCTCCAGATATATTATAAGGCAATAACTACAGCTAGATGGCACTGATTGTGCCAACCACACCCAGCCCTGCTCCTCACTCTCTGAAAGCTTTCCCTGCTCAAATTCCCTATTGTACCAATTTAATCTTCTTTCTAGTCTTTCACTTTACTCTCTCTGACATTAGAATAAAAACTATCTGGGGGGGGCGGAGCTTGCGCCGGACAGAGATGGACATGCTGTTCTGAGCTCTGTCACACAGACCTGTTGCTACCTCAGCCTACAACAGCTAACCCGACCAGAAATAGTGAAAATTGGTAATGTGAAGACTGGGGACAACCCCCCACCCCACAAATCCAATCCTGGTGGAGGCAACATGGATAAATTCATTAAAAAAGCCGCGGCCCTGCACGTTGCTGAGGAAGGGAGATAGCGAGACGGAAGACACGGGCAGCCGCCAAGGCCTGCCAATTTCCAGAAAATATCTGAAAATGGCCCTCTCCAAAGCAGTGGAACCTGTATTCCATGAAATATCCTCCCTCTGCCAAGACATGCGCCATATAAGAAGAAGAGTCGAGTCGCTGGAAATAACGCAAAACGCCATGTTGGAATTCCAGTCTGCTACCTCTATCAGCTTGCAGCAGTGCCAAAAGCATTTAAATGTGATACACACAGCCCTGGAGGACCAGGAAAACCGAGCAACCTGAGATTTAGAGGGGTCCCGGAATCGATAACACCAAACGAGGTACCTGACACTATAAAGGCCATCTGTGAATACATACTAGGCCCATATTTCTCATCTACAGTCACCCTTGAGAGAGCTCACCTCACCCTCCACCCGAAACCTAAGCCTTCAGATCCCCCTAGGGATATTATCTGCCGTTTTCTTAATTTTGAAGACAAAGAAGCTGTGTTGGCTAAAGTCCGAGACTTGTCTGAAGTGACCTACGACGGACATACTATAAATATTTTCCAAGATTTTGCTCCGGTCACTCTTCAAAAAAGGAGAACGCTCAAACCTTTAACAAGCTGGCTCAGAATGCGCAAAGTGCCATACCGATGGACCTTTCCTTTTGGCCTATCTTTCTCCTATAATGGACGTTGTCTGACTATCCGGTCTTATGAAGATCGGGGACCAGTCTACGATTACCTTGAGATTGTCCCTATGGACATTGACAATTGGGACCTGGTTAAAGACTTAACTTTGCTACCTGAGATACCTAAAGTTCTTCCATTTGAAACCTTCCAGACCCCAAAATCACAACGACAAAAGAAGATGAAAACTACAATGACCCCAAGAAGGATCTCAAAGATTATCCATCAGGCCACTTTCATGTTTACCTCCTCGCAGACCTCCGTCGATATTCATATATCCATATGCTAATATGACTCGCTACTTGGGCCCTTGAAATCTATCTAAAAAATCTAAAATCTTCTAACTGCACTCTATCTCCTCCCTTCCTTCTTTTCTCCTTATCTCACTATCCTTTCTATCACCTTACTCCTCTTTCTCCACCTCACCTAACTATATTCTTCCTCTTTACATTCATCTCTATATTTCATCTCCTTGGACATGTCATTATGTTTGATCCACCTTTAGTACCCCCCTTCTTCCTTTCCCCATCTCCCCTTATCCCCCTCCCCCTCTATCCTCTTCCGTACCCCTTCCCACTTTTGTCCGCCCCCCCCCCCCCCGTTTTTTCCTTTCCTTCTTCTCTACGCCCATCCCCTTCCGTGACCTTTCATCACGGTCTATCATACTCAAACAACAGCCTTATCCGGAAAGTGGGCACCCTTTCATTCTGCCCACCCTTAAATTCCTACCTGCCCAAAGATGATTCCCCCCCCTTCCTCACCCTCCTTTTTTCTAATAACTCTGGTGACCAGGTGGGTTTTCCGTGGTGAACCTCTTTTAGTCTGCGGTCAATCTCTCCTTGGATATAGCCCTAGAAGATCGTTTTTCTCCACGGTAGTCTAACAGGTTTAAATGTTTAACTACCCTATTACCCCCCGTCCCCTTAAAGTTTCACTATGAACCCTGGGTTTGTGCCTTGTTACACTGACACATGATTCCTTCAAATTTTTCTTATACCTTTCTTTTGTTATCAATGTTTTTCACATTTTCTTATTTGTTTTATTTGTTCTCATATTCTATGTCTCTTCATGATATACAGGTCATTGTTGGAAAACTTGCAGCAGGTCGAGGGATCTGAAATTGGAATAGTCTTTATGCGACTCCTGGACTGAGAGGATGAGTACCCGATGTTCTTTAACTCACGAATCTCACTCTTTAACACCCATAACTTAGCTACCTCTGTTCCTTTTGAGCCTGAATATGGCTGACATCAAAGTTGCCTCCTACAATGTTAGAGGCCTAAACTCACCCTCTAAGAGGTGACAGGTATTTAGCTTGCTGAAAAGAAACAGAGCTAACGTGATGTTCCTTCAAGAAATGCATTTTAAGTTTAAACATTACCCTAATCTATCTTACTCCTATTATTCACATTGGTATCATAGCGGTTAACATTCAGCTAACTCTAGAGGAGTGAGTATAGGTTTCCACACAAAACTTCCCTTTCAACTACTAGACCAATCATTTGACACAGATGGGAGATATATAATGCTCAAAGGCAAAATAGGTACACAATGCTATACGTTCATAAACGTATACACACCCAACTGTAAACAAATCTCATGGCTCAAGACTTTTATAAATAAGTTAGACTCTTTCAAAGAAGGTATCACAATTTTCGGGGATGACTTGAACATAGTCTTAAAGGGAGTCTGTCACCTCCATAGCCCCTATAAAGCATTTACATAGCCCCATAGCACAAATAATGACAAATGTAACTGTACCTGGGGCGCTTTCCTCTGACTTGTAGAAGCTGTAAAAACGTACTTTAATCCATATGTAAATTAGCTGTTGGAAGTGCCCGGAGGAGGAGCTCACCAACGTGGAGCCCGGGCTCGTCTGCTTTTTTAAAAGCTCTCCCCGCCCCTGTCACTGCCTCCGCCCGCCCTCCTCTTCACTTGCATCCTCCATCTGTTCCAGTCTCTCCCCGAGCTGGCGCATGCGCAGTGGCTACGCCGATGCCGTGCCCACAATGGGCAATGCAGTGCGCATGCGCCGGCACAGCAAGAGCCTGGAACAGATGAAGGATGCAAGTGAAGAGGAGGGCGGGCGGAGTCAGTGACAGGGGCGGGGAGAGCGTTTAAAAAAGCAGACGAGCCCGGGCTCCACGGCGGTGAGCTCCGCCTCCAGGCACTTCCAACAGATAATTTACATATGGATTAAAGTACGTTTTTACAGCTTCTACAAGTCAGAGGAAAGCACCCCAGGTACAGTTACATTTGTCATTATTTGTGCTATGGGGCTATGTAAATGCTTTATAGGGGCTATGGAGGTGACAGACTCCCTTTAAACCCTCTGATAGACTCCTCCTCACATAAATCTCCTCATTCACAAAAAGCTCTAGGTTCTCTCCTCTCTAGTCTCTGGAGGGTTCATCTGGTGGACGCCTGGCAGGTGATACACCCCTCAACCACGGACTATACCTATTATTCTGCAGTTCATGGTTCATATCAACGATTAGATTACCTCTTCATCTCTAAGGAACATCTTCAGCTGTGCTCAGAGGCAGACCATTCTACTGTCAGACCATTCCCTAATCTACATCTCTATAGCCACACCCAAAAAAGAACATTCCTTTTCAAACTGGAGGCTAAATGAACACCTTCTTAGCAATCCTACTACAAAAACTCGCCTTACCCAATTGCTAGAAGAATACTTTACTATTAACGCTATGCCCGATATCTGACCCCAAACCCTCTGGGATGCCCACAAAACATATATAAGGGGCCATTGCGTCAGTTTGGGGGCTCATATTAAAAAAGAGAAACAGAAACAGATAGATGCCCTTCATAATAAAATTAAAAAATTAGAAAGCTTACATAACAATCCCTCTTGAAATCCCATTTAACGGAACTCACTGATCTCAGAGAAGAACTTAAAAATCTCTTAAACAATATCTCTGTGAAATATTTCCTTCACTCACAGCATAAGATATTTGCTCATGGCAATACGGCATCAAAATATGTAATACAGAGACTTAAAAGGAGAAAGTCTAATAACTATGTCTTGTATCTAAAGGGCCCTGACAGTTCCACAATCCACAATTCTAACAGAATTGCGACACAGTTTAGAGACTTTTATGAAGCTTTATATAACTTAGATGCAGACCAAACTGTTAGGGCTCCCCTAACCTATGGTTCTTATCCCGATAAAGTTGGACTAACCTCCTTAACAGAACCCCAGAAACTTCAACTCATCAAACCATTTACTGAGGATGAAATTTTCAACGCTATCAAACAGTCCCCTAAAGGGAAAAGCCCAGGCCCGGATGGCCTACCCATTTATTATTATTCAGCCTTCCAGGATATTTTGACACCTCACTTACTCCCGGTCTTTAACCAAGCCTTTGAAGATATACCACTATCAAAAGAAATGACAAAAGCTCACATTACCCTTATCCCAAAGGAAGGTAAGGACCACGCCCTTTGCTCTAGCTATAGACCAATCTCACTCCTCAACGTAGATCTTAAACTCCTTGCTAAAATGTTAGCAAACAGATTAGCTGATATTCTCCCCACACTAATACACCGGGATCAGGTGGGGTTTGTCAGAGGAAGAGAAGGCAGAGACAACACAGCTAGAGTTTTAAATATACTATATTATACCACTCGAAAATCTATCCCCATAGCCCTTCTCAGTACAGACGCCGAGAAGGTGTTTGATAGAGTTAAATGGTCCTTCATGGAACAGGTACTCATCAAACAACAATTTCCAAATTCTTTTCTTTCTGCAATTAAAGCAATGTACTTCAATGCTTCCGCCTCCATTACAGTTAACAATGTCATCTCAAATCCCTTTCAAATTAGAAATGGAACCCGTCAAGGTTGCCCCCTTTCCCTACTCTTATTTGTTTTGACTCTGGAACCCCTTCTCCAAACTATTAGAATGGACCAGGACATCAGAGGCATTTACTTAGGAGATCAAGAACATAAAACAGCTGCTTTTGTGGACGACATACTAATGATGATTAGCAACCCAGATAATGCCCTCCCAAAGATTTACCACCATTTAGAGACTTATGGCCATTACTCAAATTTTAAGATAACCCATTACAAATCTCTGATAATCTGCTGGAATTTCAGCATCTCATAAAACCCACCTTCGACAAAACTCTCCATTTAATTGGGTATCAAGTTAAGCGCAGATCCTTCCAATTTATTCTCCTTAAACTACACCCCTCTCTTAAACAATATCTATGACACCCTTAAAAACCTAGACTTACCCATCCTATCTTGGTTAGGGAGAAAACGCATCCTCACCTCACTAGTTCTGCCTAAACTGACATATCTTCAACAAGTACTCCCAATAACAATTCCTATCTCCTATTTCAACTCTTTGAGATCCCTATTCAGTTCCTTTATTTGGACCAAGAAAAAAGCCCACCTCTCCTATAGGCTCTTATCCAGACCAAAACATTTAGGAGGAATTGCCCTTCCTGATCCTGAGCTATATGGGAAAGCGATACTCCTTTCAAGAGTAATGGATTGGTTTAGAGCTCCATCACATAAATCTTGGGTTAGTATGGAAGAAACTTTAATGGGCATCTCATTTAGATCTATATTACTGAGTACCCAACTCTTAACACAAACTTCTGCCGACCTCACTCCACTTATAAACTCCACCCTCACGGCTTGGAAATGGTTTCGAAAAACGCAGTATAGTTTTCCGCAGCCCTCACCACTACTTCAGGCCAGAGATATATTCCACCTAGCGCCAAAAGCACTATATGAATGTCTTCACCCTAAGTCTAGGTACTACACTATCTTCATAAGAGATTTATTTCAAGACTCCAAAATCCCCGACTTAGATGCGCTAAGTCAGAAATTAAACATACATAAACCAAACCTTAACCCTCTTCATTTCTTAAAATCTTACATCGCCCATCAGGCAGAGCTACAGGAGCTCCTCCGCCCTCTGACCTGGTTCGAAAGCCTCATCAATAACCCCGTCCACCCCTCTAAATTAATTACACAACTGTATAATAGATTACGACTTCCCTATCCGAACACCACCCCTGCCTTTATTAGAAATTGGGAAAAAGATCTGAACCACAAATTCATAACCACTGAAATTGATTCTATTCTTCCCTCATGTCTCATTACAGATTATAGGAGAATGGATATAAAGTGGTATCCAGATGGCACAAAACTCCGGATATAACGTGCCTATACTCAACATACGCCTCTGACACATGCTGGAGATGCCTCCGGGAAAGAGGCACCTTCCTCCATATTTGGTTGTCATGCCCACAGATCAACAAGTGGTGGTCAAATGTCTTCAAAATTTCGAATCAAATATGTGCACTGCACAACAGGTGCCCCTAGACATTGCTCTCTTGAGTATATACCCACACAAAACCAAAGAGCCCTCCCCTAACCTGGCCCTTTTTTAACAACTTATTTCAGCCGCCCGTTTCTTAATTCCAAAACATTGGCTCTCTATGGAACTCCCCCCAATGGAACAATGGATCTCAAATATTGATCAAATTTATAGATTTGACGAAATTTCCTCATGGGAGATGAGATCTTGCTAAATATTGACACTGATAGGTGAGAGGTATACGTCCCTTTATTATAGAACCACTGAATAACCTGACTGGGACATTAAAATTAAAATAATAAACCTTTATTCAAATATACAATTAAAAAGTGAGCTAAATAGGTCATTAGACAATACAGGTTTGTAATGAAAAAAGGGAGGAGGATTCAGGTGAAGGTGGAAGCCTTATGAATGTCAGCTAATACCACCAAAACACTTGTAGTGATATAAGATGTTCACTCATATATAATCCTCTTGCCAAACATGCTGTGTCAGTGTGGTCAACACAGCATTATATTGCCACGTATACAGTCACTAATGATGACTATATAGAAGTGACTAACGTCCTCTATTTGTCTAATAGAGGACTCAGCAACTGGTGGGTAGTATGTGCAGGGTCCCGGCTGGACCTAGGAGCGGTGCCTATGGTTTAGCACTCACTCACTCTGCATATACACTGCCCACACTTGCTGCCTTCACTTCCCCTAATGCCCCGTTCGACGCGTTTCTGCGTGGCCAACGCTCCACCCCTGGTAGGCGCGGTTTGCAGGTGTTCGTCCAACCACAGAGGATGGAGGAAATCCGTTTTACAGTTTACCCAAGTTGCATAAAGGGGTGACCCCCCTTAAAGGGGTGACACTAATGTCATGCAGAAACTTGTCGAACAACGCATTGGGGGAAGTGAAGGCAGCAAGTGTGGGCAGTGTATATGCAGAGTGAGTGAATGCTAAACCATAGGCACCGCTCCTAGGTCCAGCCCGGACCCTGCGCATATTACTCACCGGTTGTTGAGTCCTCTATTAGACAAACAGAGGACGTTAGTCACTTCTATATAGTCATCATTAATGACTGTATACGTGGCAATATAATGCTGTGTTGACCACACTGACACAGCATGTTTGACATCAGTATGAGTGAACATCTTATATCACTACAAGTGTTTTGGTGGTATTAGCTGACATCCATAAGGCTTCCACCTTCACCTGAATCCTCCACCCTTTTTTCATTACAAACCTGTATTGTCTAATGACCTATTTAGCTCACTTTTTAATTGTATATTTGAATAAAGGTTTATTATTTTAATTTTAACGTCCCAGTCAGGTTAGTCAGTGGAGATGAGATCTTACCATAAATTTACCAAAATGTGGAAAGCGTGGGTATTTTACAGAAAGCATGCAAAGACCTTGAGCCCTAGACTCACCTCACAAACATAAGAAATGGAAAATCCTCTCAGTTCAATGTGCTAAGGAATTCTTTAGAATACGATACACAGAATATTGAGCCTTACTATTCCTACCTTTCCTACTCTTACACCAATATCTCAATACTGTACTTCATTTAGGTGTTTATTTGAGACTTCTACACCCCAGCGGACTCCATTTTATATTTTAGTCCTCGACCTGCTACAGATGCAACTGCAAATAAAAATGTAAGCACAAATGCAAATGCAAACGTGATGTATTAAGTAATTTCTGTACCTTTAGTAATGACCTTAATCAGACAAGGTTTTAAAACTTTCCAATTGCTGCCCCACTGATTGGCTCAACCACCCTGTGAATCAATTGTGGCAAGCCCTGCCCCCCCCCCACTTCCTCTCATGTGGATGTCCTTCCTCTTCCTTCCTTGTGCTTTTTCCCACCAAACATTTGCAGTAAAATATCAATGAGCACTATTTTACAGGATTCATCCAAAGCAAACCTAAAAAGCCTTAGGTTCACTTTGCGGACACCTTGTTACAAACCAGTTCACTCCATTTTACAATATTATTTTTAATGGACTGAATCTAGTACAAAACATGGAAATTGTAACAGAAGCTCTCCTGCTTTCTGGAGAGGGGGCCCTACATGTAAGGCAGATGCTGGGGAGGGGTTATTTTCTCTCTATTGAGGCATCCTATCACAGCAATGCATTTCCTGATTGGGATCATACATGTTGTTATAGTAACATAGTTTATAAACATAGTTTATAGAGGCCCTCTCTCCAAATAAAAGGTAACTGGAAACTGCAAGACCCTCATTTCGGACCAATGCAGGTTGACCACCAGAATCCAGAAGAAATGCAGTCTGTAAAAATGTAATGAATAACTTGCAGAGAAAACACATATTGGAAATCTCAGGTTCCTTTTTCAAATCAAGTAATAAAAAAACCTAAATAATTGTTTACAGACATTCTTCTGGATGTCTTCAACCTGTGCTGATCTGACGGATTTGGACATCAGCAGCTTCCACCTTTATGTATAAACACACCTCATGCAATATAGTCGTGTTTTGTCTGATTAACACAAACAAAGAAGTTGAGCATTTATACATGTGCAATTAAACTTAGTTGCTTACGTAAACATTATCAGCCTATGAGCTCCTCTCTTTTGTTCTTACCATGTTCATCAAATAGCCATGGAAAAAACGAAAGCTTTTGCACTCAACATATACAATAAATTCCTGTTTTTCAGATACAGGAGGTATTACAGGAGACATTATACCTACTGGGGGCATTAAAGTGGTGCATTATACTGTATCTATTAATGGAACTACAAGGGACATTATAACTAATTGTTTCAATGTGCCTTTAGAACTGGGGTTGGGGCTTAGGTCTGAATCTTTTGAGACCATAGGAAGCCCCTGCTTTACTGTCCTTTGTTGTTATGTTTAGTCTTATATTGTCTTTTGATTTTGTCTGTTTACTCCTATGACTATACTACTTGCAAATTAAATATTTTTGGAAGGTAGTATCCACTATACCTACAGTAAAGACTCCAAATACTTTAAAACCTTTGATCCTAGACTATTCAAAATAATTAAAGCACCAGTCAGAAGGATCCTGCTTAGAAAAACAAAATTCTATTCTTTAGTGCACTGAGCAACGTGGCTAGCAGTGGAAAACTCAGGTGCAAGGATGGTCTAGGCCCTGGCCCTCAGTGCATTGAAACATTTATTTGCATATGGAAAATATATATTTTCTTAGGAATGCTGCAAATGATTTATACAAGAGAGATCTCATGTTTAATCGGCAGGATCAACCCTACCAATCAGTATGCCTTTAATAGGGTTGATCATACCCATGGGTGCTCTTTAAAATAAGGTAATACTCATGCATAATTTCAAATGAAGAAAACCTTTTGAAAATGAAAAGAAAATGCTTTACATAAAACAATGTTATCTGAATAATTGTATTATATTGGAACTTATATTCTCCTTTGATTACCTGATTATAATGGTATTCTGCTTGACACTTAACAAATTAAACTGTAATGTACTTTCTTTAACCATTTGAGATGAAAAACTCAATAAAAACTATTGAAACAGAAGAAAACATTTTGTTATGTAATAAATTTAATTATTCTGTAATTTGCTGATGATGGATTGTATTGTACCAATAATTCAAGTAAAACAGTGTCAAATGTGATAGATCTAGTTTGGGTTAGACACAGAATTCTAAACATTTTGGTGCCTTGGTAATCTAATACTAGAAGAGCTGTATTAGAGAATTCTTTGTGCTTTAAAAGACCCAGAGTCTATGAGCTAGGGATTGTTTTTTTTCATTTATTTGATTTTTTTTTACTGAAAACATTTATTACACCCAAACTAGTCAAGGGATTGGGGATTAACACCACAAATAAGCAATATAAAATGTACATATCTGTTAAGAAGTATTCTTTGTAAGCATTTTCTAGATTCACATTTTTAGAGATTGATATGAAATGAAAGAGGTGTGAAGTATTACAGCGCTCACACTTCTCAGGAGCTGTTGACAGTTTGGCATACCTAATATGCTGATTAGAAACAAGCCAAACCATTTTTAATATTAATTTCACATTATAATCCCAAAACACTTTAAATGCAACGTACCAAATAAATGTACAGGTTACATTGCCTGTCATAGTCCAGTAACCAAGCAGCTGTTGCATATTTCAATGCATTACTAGCTTATTATGTACATTGAGGGAAAAAGGTTTTGCATTAAGCGTTGCAAGTGTAGATTTATTTTACTCTTGAGTCTTTATATTTTTACACTTGTCCATAACCCAGTTTGTGCCAGTGTTTTTTATTTAATAACAACCTCACAAATCACACTGATACTGTATATTGCTAGTACCATATAGTACGTACAGACATACAGATTGAGAATATTAACAAACAGCTTAATGAATAAAATGGAAAATGCATCTTTTCACACTTTATAACATAATTGCAGGGAATATATGTTAGTTATGGACTGTCTAGTTCTGTAAAATTCAAAGGTTTTAGGGAATTTGAACACACTTGAGTGAATGGGCATAAAGCAGAGATCTCAAACTCGTGGCCCTACAGCTGTTGTAAAACTACAACTTCCATCATACCAGGAGAGCCTACAGCTATTGGGGCATGCTGGGAGTTGTAGTTTTGCAACAGCTGGAGGTCCACGAGTTTGAGATCCCTGGTATAAAGGGTGCAGTACTCACATTTTACGATAACCTTTCAGAAGCTGCCCTACTGAACATATGACTTTTTTTAAAATTTTCTTCTTTGCATTTCTAATTCTCAATTATGTCTGAGCCAGTGAATGATAACCATCTGCTCATGATGTGCAGTACCTCAGACCATGGTACTTGAAAAATTGTTTTGTTATTTAATGTTATGTCATTTTATGCCAGATATACAGTATATTTCCAGTATGATTATGTACAGGATGGTTATGATGGAGTTAACCAACTCTGACACAGCCCCTGCAGGAAGTTGGGTGTTAATATTGGTCTTCCTCTAGCACAGTCGGACAAGTGAGTCTAGAGTTAGAGGATGGTGTATCTCCATGTGCTCTACTCTTCAAAGGATTGAACCAAAGATCTAGATAATCACCTTCTCTGAGGACAATCTACTGAGTAAAAGATCACCATCTCTACAGTACAAAAAGAGAGAGAGCTATAAAAGCAAAGCGCCAAGAAAGTCCAGAATCTGCATGGCCGAGCATTGGAGTCAGCCGCTAAAGTTTTTGCTGATCAAAGTTTTATTTCTTTGAGAGGGACATTGTTGAGATACCCTTCATGCCTGGACAAGGCATGTCTAGTCATACCTTTAACCTTGTATCCCTCTGTAGGAAATTGTAGTCAGCATTACAAGATTAATACTGTCAGTAGTGATGACCAATCGAAGTGAAATTAAATGAATTTGATCCAAATTGCTGGTGCTTTGCAGTAACAAATCGTTTTTCTTGGCAGCTACATGTTACAAAGTGAAAGTAAGAAGCCTGAGAACGCAATATAATCCATAATGCTGTGCAGCCAGCCATTCAGTAGATCTCCTCATCAAAGCACAATCTTTATCTTACTGATAAGAATTTGGCTTAAATAAGTGTTCATGACCTCTTAGTAATTTAGAGATGAGGGTTATTAGTTGACCTGCACAAAGTGAAAGTAAAAATAGGATTCACACAGCTAGAAAAACAGTTAACCCTTTTGTGACAGAACAGCTCAATATATTTCATAAAAGACCAATTGAAAAAATTATTTTTAGTCACAAATAAGTAAAATACAATCATAAAATAATTGTCCTCAAACGTATACACAGCCTTCAATCTGTTCTGTTATAAATACATATAGACTTACTGTACATCAGACTTAGTTTCAACAGGTGGACTAATATATAGATTTTTTTAACTAGTTCATCTACTGCGCCATTTTTACTTACTCTGTTCTGTTATACATAGGATGACTGTGCCTCAGACGTAGTCTGAAGAGGTAGTCTAATATATAGACTTGTTTACCTAGTTCACCTATTGTGCCTTTAATAACTAATATGTAGAGTTATAAATAGACTTACTGTGCCTCAGACCCATTGTAAACAGGCAGTCTAATATATAGGTGCGTTTATCTAGTTCATCTGCAGTTGCTATTTATACTTAATCTGTTTTGTTTTATATACATAGACTTATTTTGCATCAGACTAATGGGGTTATTTATCAAACTGGTGTAAAGTAGAACTGGCTTAGTTGCCCATAGCAACCAATTAGATTCCACCTTTCATTTTTGACAGCTCCTTCGGAAAATGAAAGATGGAATACGATTGGTTGCTATGTGCAACTAAGCCAGTTCTATTTTACACCAGTTTGATAAATGACCCCATAAGTCTAAACAAGCGGTCTAATATATAGGCCCATTGACCTAGTTCACCTACTGCACCATTAATAATTAACCTGTTCAGTTATACATAGACTTAATGAACATCAGACTCATTGTCAACAGGCGGTCTAATATATGCGCGTTTTCGTAGTTCACCTACATAGTTAATACGGTTGAAAAAAGACAAAAGCCCATCAAGTTCAACCAAAGGATAGGTGGGGACGCGAATCCCAGTAGGAAATGAGACACGTTTTCATAAGCATTAATGTTGTTTATTTTTAAGAATTCATCTAAGCCCATTTTAAAACTGTCCACTGTTCTTGCTGTGACCACGTCTTGAGGAAGTCTATTCCACAGATTCACAGTTCTTACTGTAAAGAAGCTTTGATGCTTCTGGAGACTGAACTTCTTTGTCTCCAGTCAGAGGCAGTGCCCCCTTGTCCTTTGAGGACATATGACAGTTGAACAGTTTTTCACCATATTTTTTGTATGGTCCATTTACATATTTTTATAGGTTAATCATGCCCCCCTTAGACATCTCTTCTCAAGACTAAATAAATTCAATTCTTTTAATCTTTCTTCATAACTAAGACCCTCCATGCCCCTTATCAGTTTAGTCATTTTCCTCTGTACTTTTCCAGCTGCAGTGCATCCTTTCTATGGACTGGTGCCCAGAACTGAACTGCATATTCCAGATGAGGCCACACCAACACTTTGTAAAGTGGTAATATTACATCCCTTCCCCGTTAGTCCATGTCTTGTTTAATGCATGATGATATCCTGGTGGCCTTAGAAGCAGCTGATTCACATTGTATGCTGTTATTTAATCTATGATCTACAAGGGCACCCAAATCCTTCTCTATAAGTGACTCCCCCAGTGTTACATCCCCTAGGACAGTGATTTTCAACCAGTGTGCCTCCAGCTGTTGCAAAACTACAACTCCCATCATGCCCAGGCAGCCTACAGCTATCAGCCTACAGAAGGGCATGGTGGGAGTTGTAGTTTTGCAACAGCTGGAGGCACACTGGTTGAAAATCACTGCCCTAGGACATATGATGCACAGAGGTTATTACTACCAAGATGCATAACTTTACATTTATCTACATTGAACCTCATTTGCCAAGTCCAAGGTCTATGGACATCTTCCATAGACTGTACAGTACTACATAGCTTAGTGTCATCTGCAAAAATTGAAATGATGCTATTAATCCCGTTCTCAATATCATTAATAAATAAACTAAATAACAAAGGACCCAGCACTGAACTTTGAGGTACACCACTTACAACCCGTGACCATTCTGAATAGGAATCATGAACCATAACTCTTTGGACATGGTCCTTCAGCCAGTTTTCAATCCAATTACAGACTATACTTTCCAAGCCTATAGACCTTACTTTACCTATTAAATGTCTATGAGGGACAGTTTCAAAAACCTTTGCAAAATCCACAGCTGCCCCTCGGTCCAGGCTGCTTCTCACCTCTTCATAAAAACAAATCAGGTTAGTCTGACAACTTCTGTCTTTGGTAAACCCATGTTGGTTATCACTTACAATAATATTTACAGTCACATACTTCTGTATATAGTCCCTTAAGAGTCCTTCAAACATTTTTCCCAAAACAGAAGTTAAACTTACTGGTCTATAATTTCCCTTGTGCCAATCACTTGGCACTGTACCAATACCTAGAGAATCTTTAAAAATTATAAATAGGGGCACAGTAATGGCTGAACGGTGCTATTTAAGCACTCTTGGGTGTAATCCATCTGGACCCTTAGCCTTGTTCACATTTACCTTATTTAACTTTTCTTGGACCATATCTACAGTTAGCCAATTGAGTATATTACTGGATGTGATAACAGCCCCAACATCACAGATATCAGCTCCTTTCTCTTCTTTTGTATATACAGAGCTAAAAAAACATTTAGTAACTCTGCCTTTTCCTTATCTTCAGTGACAAACACGCCTTTACTATCATTTAGGGGGCGAACTTGCTCAGACATAGGTTTTGTAGCATTTATATAGTTAAATAATTTTTGGGGATTTGCTTTGCTCTCTTTTGCCACCTACTGTTCATTTTGTATTTTTGCAAATTTTATCTCCTTTTTACAGATTTTATTAAGCCCTTTGTAAACTTCAAACGCTACAGCTGACCCCTCAGATTTGTATTTTTTTAAATGCCCTTTTTTTTAGCCGTTTATATTTGTTACCTAAAGGAATACATTTTTTAGTGCAATTAGTATTACTCAATATGGATTTAAAGCTCTCCCATTTATCCTCAGTGCTATTATGTGACAGTAGCTGCTCCCAGTTTATGCCCTCAGTGTCTTTGCTCTGCCTGACAGAGTTTGCTTCTTATAGTTTAGGAGGAATATAATTATATTGTGGTCTCTATTACCTAGTGTTTCTTGAACAGAGCATTGCCCCTAGTGGGAGCTTCTACAAACTGGCCCATAAAGTGGTCCTGCAGCAAGTTGAGGAATCTTCTCCCCTTTGTGGTTGAGGCAGAACCATGACCACAGTCAATGTCTGGGAAGTTAAAATCTCCCATTATGACCACTGTACCAGCCTGTGCAGCTCGCTCTATTTGGTTATATAGTTGCGTTTCTGTTTCCTCTGTGATGTTAGGGGGTCTATAGATTACACCAAGTATTATTTTATCAGTGTTTATATCACTTTGAACTTCCACCCATATGGTTTCAACATACTCACCATTCGCACCCACAATTGCATTTTGTCAGTGTTATCCAATACATATCAGAACTCTAGGGTTAACATAGCATCATAAATCTGATGTTCTCTTACTGCCATGCACCTTCTTGTGCAGTTACAGCCACTGCTGTTGTCCCTCCCCCCACTCTGTACCTGGGCCACTATCTTGACTCCTCATGCCGGTGCCACCCTCAACACTCAGTGTGCCAGTATGTTGAATTTTTAGGCTTTTTGCCACCCTCACCACTATGTGACAGGGCCACTATGTTGAATCCTCATGCTGTTGCCACCATCCCCACTCTGTGACTGAACCACTATGTTGACTCCTCATGCTGTTACACTTACAAGTCTGTTCCGGAGCCACTAGTATCCCTGTTTGTCCTTGTTGACAGCATTGTTTATTTTACCATTCTTATGATGTGTACAATGGATCCTGTCTTTGGAGCAGCCATAAGACCTCTATCATATGGTTAGTATTTTGCATCGGGATTGCATCAGGAGTGAGTAAAAAATGCAGAAGACATGCAAATATTTCATTCACATTTAATCTCTGTTTTGGACCCCGTCCTGTTTTTACCGTACAAATATTGATCAATTACTGACCAAATACCGATCGTGTGAAGGTGGATGTTTAAAAGTCAGGATCTGTTTTTTTTTTGGTGTTGTTTTTCTGACATATGAGAAGAAGGAAAACATAAACAGTGATGTCAACACAAACTTACTTCTGACACCCCACCCACTCAGTGACTGGGTCACTACTTGTAAGAGTGGTTAACAGATAGGTTATCTATCAATCTATGTGGAAGCAGCAGACAATGTAAAATGAGACAGCTCTTTCCCACTTTAGTAGAATAAGTGGCTAACAGAACAAATTATCTAGCATCAATGTGGACATCCCACAAACAGTAAAATGAGACAGCCATTTCCTACTTTAGTAGAATCTGTGGCTAACAGAACAGGCTATCTATCAATCTATGTGGAAACAGCAGACAGTGTAAAATGAGACAGCTCTTTCACTCTAAAGTGGAATCATTGCCTAAAAGAACAGGTTATCAAAGCAATCTATGTCGACATCCCACAAACATTGAAATGAGAAAGGTTTTTCCCACTTTAGTAGAATCAGTGGTTCACAAAATAGGTTAATTAGCAATCTATGTGGAAATAGCAGACAGTGTAAAATGAGACAGCTCTTTCACTCTGTAGTAGAATCTTTGGCCGCTTCACGGTTAACTACATTAAAGACGTCTAAGGGGGGACATGATTAACCTGTACAAATATATAAACCAACCATACAAAAAATATCAAGGGAAGCTATTGTGTGTTAAACCCCCTCAAAAAACAAGGTGCCACTCCCTACAACTGGATAAAAATAGATTCAGTTATAAGAGGCAACAATAATTATTTACAGTAAGATCTGTAAATCTCTGGAATAGCCTTCCGCAGGAGCTGGTCACAGCAAATACAGTGTAGCTTAAAAAAAGGATTAGATGACGTTTTATTTCAAAATAACATTGAGGCTTATGACAATGTATAGAAATCTTGTTCTACACACCCTTTCCCTTTGGCCCAACCCCTTTTTAAAAGAAAGATTGACATTGATCCAGGGATCGATATAGCAGGATTACAGTTTGGACTTGTTGGACTCGTGTTTTTTTCCAACCTTAACAACTTTGTAACTATACTTGACGCTTACATTGACCTGTAAGGCTGAGATCACACTCCAGTTATTTGGTTAGTTAATTCCAGCAGTTACTGACGGTTTTAATGCAGGTGCACAAAATACAGGATCCACTTTTTTTGGGCTGTTCTTCTGACAGATCAGAAGAATAGAAAATTTAACAGTGATGTGAACACAGCCCTACTGTTGATGGCCTCTCCACTGTCATGGGGCTAGTACTTAAATCTTGGGCCACTACACAGTTAAGCATACACCGATAAATTACGTAGATATAATGCTAACATTGACCTATAAGGCTGAGTTCACACTTCTGTATTTGGTCAGAATTCCATCTCTTATTATGAGCCAAATTCAGGAGCCAAGCCTACTCTTTGACTAGGTATCATGAATAGATCTGCACCTGTTCTGTGGTTTTGACCACCTGCTTTGGGCTGACAATAACTGATGAGAATAACTGACCAAAGTGATGCTCAGTTATTCTACAGCTAACAAAAGGGATTCAAACACGTCTTTGCACTGCCACAACATGGATTAAAAAAACTTTATTGTCGCAGCCTCCTTGTCCTTATTTTGTTCCACTAAAAAGTCATTGGTACACTGGCAGGGGCGCACAGGGTTTTTTTTTGCTTTATTGAAGGCTGTTGTATGCTTTTCTTGTGGTTTAGCTAGGGGTTAACTGGGAATTTTGGTGGCCTGCATGATGATACCCACGTCCATACATTAGAGCTGCCTGTCATTCTGATGCACAGTAACTGTTTCGCTACCAGAAAGGACTAGCTATACAAGTTGTTCTCCTAAAGGTTTAACTGCTTAACGCGCTTCATAGCAAATTAATTCATAGCTAAGAAAAACATTTTTGAGAAATTTGGCAAAACAATTGAATCAAATTTTTGAAAACTTTGTTCATCTCTTCTCAAATTGTCAGCCATAGATTCTGCAGAGACAGAGTTATGAGTACTATAATTCCCTTTCTATTCAAAAATATACATCACTACCTGGGAATTATTGGACTTTTTTTGATACTGTTAAATGTACTGCAACTTCAATTCTGCAGTTTAGTAGAGAGACTTCATCTGGCCTTATCACTAATTTTTTGTACCATACACCTCCTGTCTTGCATCCGCAGCAAAACTACATCAAGGATACACCGCTAGTGATGAGCAAAGCGAGCATTGGATCCTAGATCCAAAGTCTCTTCAATCAAAGCTGAAAATTAAAGTTGTACGGAGATGGATCTCCGTACAACTTTAATTTTCAGCTTTAAAATGTACAGCTTTAGATGAAGCGAAGTTAGTTATTCTAAAAGTCTTGCAAGACTTCATTGAATAACTTTGGTATTTGATTTTTGAAGTGGAAAACCACTTTAAAACTTAGATCCAAACTCGGTTTTGGTTCCAAGGTACCAGTCAGAACTGAAGCTGAATCCAAGTTTTAAAGTAGTTTTCCAGTTTAAAAATCAAATTCCGAAATATTCGTGAAAAACTAACTTCGCCTCGTCAGAGGCCGTACATTTTAATGCTATATAAAGATAGATCTCCGCACATCATTTATCTGAAGTTTTGAGCAAAGTGACTTTGGATCTATGATCCATAGCTCACTTCGCTCATCACTACATACCAAAATCAGATAGGAGCCCCAATGTCAGGGTGTACCTTGAGGAAAGAAAGGGTACACCCTCCTTTCGCTGCCATGGCCTTAGGGGAGAAAAAGTATAAGTATTGCCTCTGTGATTTACTGTTACAACCAGAGCCACTACCTCTCCCATTCTCCATTCCAGTCCTCCTAGGCTGGTTGCTGCTAGTGATGAGCAAAGTTTTCAAAAATACGATTTTTGACTACAAATGACTTCATAACGAATTACATTCCATTGTATGGAGCAGGCCAGTGGCGTAGCTATAGGGGTCGCAGCGGTCGCAGTTGCGACCGGGCCCCTAAGCCAGGGGGGCCCCGAGGGCCCCCCTTGCCACTTGCAGGGCCGCACCGCCAATTAGCCGGGTGCGGTGCGGCCCTGCGGACAGTTGCGGGCGGCGGTGGGGCAGAGGGAGATGAGCGCTTCCATTGTGGAAGCGCTCATTCCATAGTCATCTGTATCGCCGTCCTCAGGACGGCGATACAGATGCCTGTATTCTACTGCGGGGCAGGGGAGGGAGAGGCGTCTCCCCTGCCCGTTCCTCTGATAGGCTGCAGGCACTGGGCCTGCAGCCTATCAGAGGCCGGCTCAGGCGGCGCGATGACGTCATCGCCGCCGCCTGAGCCGTACAGCGCGGGACACAGGCCGGAAGAGGCCTGCATCGCATCGCTGACAGCTCCATGGAGGTAAGTATTAGTATTTATTTTTTATTGTAGCACGGACCGGAGCTCTATTGGGGGACATGGGGCATTTTTACTAGCACATGGGGGGCAACTGGGGGCACTTTTACTGTCACATGGGGCATTTTTACTGGCACATGGGGGCATTTTTACTGGCACATGGGGGCATATTACTGGCACATGGCACTTTTACTGGCACATGGGGGCATTTTTACTGGCACATGGGGGCACTGGGTGCAAAATTACTGGCACTGGGGGCATTTTTATTGGTACTGGGGGCCACTTTTACTGGCACATGGGGCACATGGGGGCATTTTTACTGGCACATGGGCATTTTACTGGCACATGGGGGCACTGGGGGCATATTACTGGCACTGGGGGCATTTTTACTGGTACTTGGGGGCACATTTTACTGGCACATGGGGGCACTTGGGGCATTTTACTGGCAACATGGGGGCACTGGGGGCATATTACTGGCACTGGGGCATTTTTACTGGCACATGGGGGCACTGGGGGCATATTACTGGCACTGGGGCATATTACTGGCACTGGGGCATTTTTACTGGTACTGGGGGCACTTTTACTGGCACATGGGGGCACTGGGGGCATTCTTACTGGCACATGGGGGCACTGGGGACATTTTTAACTGGCACATGGGGGCACTGGGGGCATTCTTACTGGCACATGGGGGCACTGGGGGCATTTTTACTGGCACATGGGGGCACTGGGAGCATTTTACTGGCACTGGGGGCATTTTTACTTTGCACATGGGGGCACTGGGAGCATTTTACTGGCCCTGGGGGCATTTTTACTGGGCACATGGGACACGAGGGCATTTTTACTGGCACTGGGGCCATTTTTACTGGCACATGGGGGCATTGGGGACATTTCTTACTGGCACATGAGGGCAATGGGAGGCATTTCTTACTGGCACTTGGGGGCATTTTTCTGGCACATGGGGCATTTCTTACTGGCACATTGAAAGCATTATTACTTCTGGGGCACAGTGGGGACATTAGTACTGTTGGGAGCACTATTACTAACAAGTGCACTCTGGCAGAGAATTATTAGTTGGGACTTTGGGGGCACTATTACTGTGGGGGGCACCTGGCACGGTATCAGCGCAGTTATTTCTGGGGGACGTTATGTTCACACTATTACTGGACACTATTTGCTGGGCGCAGTTATTTTAGGACACTGTGCCAATAATTATTGAAGGGCACTATCTGTGTGGTACTAGTGGCACAGTACTGGGGGTGGTAGGATGATTTGTCCAGAAGACGGGAGGATGATGGAAAAGTAGTAAACTAAGATTTTTTTTCTGTCTAACTGCAGAGATGAGAAATGGCTGAACAATGGCGTCTGGTCTGAAAGGAGAAGATGAGGAAAGAGAAGATGTACATCCGAGGAGACGGTCACTGGATGTACGAGGTATGGGGCGCTGTATTATACTGGATTAAGAGGTATGGGGCGCTGTATTATACTGGATGTAAGGAGGTATGGGGCACTGGTATTAGGCTACATTCACAGGAACATTGTGTTTTGCAGTCTGCAAATTGCGGATCCGCAAAAAAAGGATGATGTTCCGTATGGCATCCGTTTTTTTTGCAGATCCACTGTAACAATTCCTATCCTTGTCCCCAAAACGGACAAAAATAGGAATGGACATACAGATGCGGACAGCACACAGTGCTCATTTAAGTGAATGGGTCGTGTGAATGTAGCCTTACCCTGTATGTTCTGTAGTGATACACGTAATGTTAGGAGGTTAGGTTAGGGTGAGAATTTGGCATGGAAGGGGGTTTCAATTTTTGACTTGGCCGGCAGAAAAGCTAGGTGAACCAGCGCTGGAGGAAGGGGGGGGGCCCAAGGCTGAACTCTTGCACCAGGGCCCATGAGCCTTTAGCTACGCCCCTGGAGCAGGCAATTGTGCACCCCCATCATTTAACCCCTTATATGCCATGTTGAAGGCTGAATGCGACATCTGAGAGTCACCTTCGGCTTATTAGGGGGTTAGTCAGGGGTTAAAACAAGAAATACATACTCACCTCATCCATCCGATTGCAGAAAAGCCATTATAGCTATCTTGATTGAAGAAAAAGCGTCAATTGTCATCTGTGCTGACGTGATGACGTCACCACAACATCACACTGGGCAGGCATCAGGGATGACGTCACCACGTGATGGCATGGTGATGTCACACATCAGCATGCACGAGAATTGCCCTGGTTTTTTTTCAATCAAGATGGCCAGGACAGCTTCTCTGTGATCTAATGGAGGAGGTGAGTGTTTTTTTTTTGTTTGTTTTTAATGCTATTTCAGGAATATTTGATTCGTCTCCACAAAGTGCCAAGAAATTCAGATTTGTGGAATAAAATCTATCCTGAAATTTGGATTGAATTCCACTTTGATCACTCAACACTAGTTGCCGCACATGGCTCTCCATAGATTGAACATCGAGACAGAAGATGCTTCCGTTTGCTACCTCATAATCACACAGAAGCACCATATGGGACAGTAGAAAGAAGTACTAAACAGTATAGATGTGTATAATGAACTTGGGTGACATGTTATACGAGAATCTGTTAGATGGTGTCAGTCTCTGCACTTCCTCAATCTTCCCCCTTCCATCTCTACAATTCTATGATGTAAGCTGATCCTTCAGTCAGCAGGCAGCCTGTTTTAGTCTCACAATGCAGATTTATCCGAAATTGATGATAGACAAATTATTTAGAAAACGAGGAAGCTGATAACTCTAGAATAAGAAAGACATTTTCCTCTACAAAGTTTCTTATATTTTTAGTATTAATTTATGCAAAGTTGTGTGACTGTACAATGACATTTAAATCTTATTTGGCTGGGATTACAGATCTCCTGTATGTTCAAAAGTATCAGAAGACAGTCTCAGTGGTTGACTATGTCAAGCAGTCCTTCATGTACCTGTTGAACTGAGAGACTTTAATTCACCCAGAGTAGGTATGTGATGATTCACATTATTTGCAGTACAGGCACATCAAATATCTTGTGTAGGATGTTTTTGTGGTACATGTGATCCGTTGCAGGCATCCGCCATTGTATGCATTTTTGCTGGGGATTGATGTTAGCAACGGATCACATATGCAGGATTTGCTCCCCGTTTTGATATGCACAACAGCATATGGGGTTTTGAGCACTTCTCTGCCATTTTAGACCACTTTTTTTCCCCGTGATTGTGTCAGTACAGGCACATATCTACTCTGGGTGAAGTAAATATCTCAGAACAACAGGTGAGATTGTTCCATGTATTCAACCACTGTGACTTGTACACTGTGTTAATCAGTGATTTTTTCTTTACATACCGTTGGACAGAAAGGATTTTTTTTAAAATTATTATTCTTAGAGCCTGGGACCCCTCCATCAATGTATTCTCTCCTCTAGAGACACATATGAACATTTTTATTGCTTTTATTGCGTTTGATTTAGATTTTTTAAACTTAAACTTAGCCCATCTGAAGTACAAGCATGCAGAAAGACTATACTTATATTATTTAAAAGAAATGCTCTACTGGTATACATAATTTAAATAAATATTTATTAATTTCTCAAAAATGATAATATACAATGCAATATACAGTACAGACCAAAGGTTTGGACACACCTTTTCATTCAAAGAGTTTTCTGTATTTTCATGACTATGAAAATTGTAGATTCACACTGAAGGTATCAAAACTATAAATTAACACATGCGGAATTATATACTTAACAAAAAGTGTGAAACAACTGAAAATATGTCTTATATTCTAGGTTCTTCAAAGTAGCCACCTTTTGCTTTGATTACTGCTTTGCACACTCTTGGTATTCTCTTGATGAGCTTCAAGAGGTAGTCACCTGAAATGGTATTCCAACAGTCTTGAAGGAGTTCCCAGAGATGCTTAGCACTTGTTGGCCCTTTTTGCCTTCACTCTGCGGTCCAGCTCACCCCAAACCATCTCAATTGGGTTCAGGTCTGGTGACTGCGGAGGCCAGGTCATCTGGTGTAGCCCCCCATCACTCTCCTTCTTGGTCAAATAGCCCTTACCCAGCCTGGAGGTGTGTTTGGGGTCATTGTCCTGTTGATAAATAAATGATGGTCCAACTAAACGCAAACCGGATGGAATAGCATGCCGCTGCAAGATGCTGTGGTAGCCATGCTGGTTCAGTATGCCTTCAATTTTGAATAAATCCCCAACAGTGTCACCAGCAAAGCACCCCCACACCATCCCTCCCTCCTCCTCTATGCTTCATGGTGGGAACCAGGCATGTAGAGTCCATCTGTTCACCTTTTCTGCATCGCACAAAGACACGGTGGTTGGAACCAAAGATCTCAAATTTGGACTCATCAGACCATAGCACAGATTTCCACTGGTCTAATGTCCATTCCTTGTGTTTTTTAGCCCAAACAAGTCTCTTCTGCTTGTTGCCTGTCCTTAGCAGTGGTTTCCTAGCAGCTATTTTACCATGAAGGCCTGCTGCACACATTCTCCTCTTAACAGTTGTTGTAGAGATGTGTCTGCTGCTAGAACTCTGTGTGGCATTGACCTGGTCTCTAATCTGAGCTGCTGTTAACCTGAGATTTCTGAGGCTGGTGACTTGGATGAAATTCGCAGCAGAGGTGACTCTTGGTCTTCCTTTCCTGGGGCGGTCCTCATATGAGCCAGTTTCTTTGTAGCGCTTGATGGTTTTTGCGACTGCACTTGAGGACACTTTCAAAGTTTTACCCAATTTTTCGGACTGACTGACATTCATTTCTTAAAGTAATGATGGCCACTCGTTTTTCTTTACTTAGCTGCTTTTTTCTTGCCATAATACAAATTCTAACAGTCTATTCAGTAGGACTATCAGCTGTGTATCCACCTGACTTCTGCCCAAAACAACTCATTTATAAGGCCCCATTTACAAGGCAAGAAATCCCACTTATTAAACCTGACAGGGCACACCTGTGAAGTGAAAACCATTTCAGGTGACTACCTCTTGAAGCTCATCAAGAGAATGCCAAGAGTGTTCAAAGCGGTAATCAAAGCAAAAGGTGGCTACTTTGAAGAACCTAGAATATGACATATTTTCAGTTGTTTCACACTTTTTTGTTAAGTATATAATTCCACATGTGTTAATTCATAGTTTTGATGTCTTCAGTGTGAATCTACAATTTTCATAGTCATGAAAATACAGAAAACTCTTTGAATGAGAAGGTGTGTCCAAACGTTTGGTCTGTACTGTATACAGTATAGACATCCCCATGGCTCAAAATCATTATACAGTGGTCCCTCAAGTTACAATATTAATTGATTCCAGGACAACAAATGTATGTTGAAACCATTGTAACTGGAGTAATTGCTTCCAAAGCGCCAAATGTCATCCAAGATAAGAGAAAATGAAGATTTAAGAAAAATAAGCAGATAACAAAGGCAGATAAAACAAGTCCTTACATATAACAGTCAAGAATAGCTGATAACTAGCAACTAATACAGCTGGTTTATCAGAGAAGTTGCCTTGATTGGTTGGATCTGAGTCTGGGGCATTATATGTTGAGTCTAGTTTCAACTTACAATGGGTCAGAAAAGACTATTGTATCTTGAAAATATTGTATCCTGAGGCCATTGCATCTTGAGGGACCACTGTATACTGGTGAAAATATTTTATTTATGCCAATGTAAAAATTGTGAAACGCAAATCAAATGTAGGCAGGGACAATGCTTTCTAGCTTTTTTTCTTTGTAAACTTAGAGTTGGATTAACTTATTAAGTAGATATTGTTTTGAACACTGAGAAAAAATATATTACCCAAGAGCATTTGTGTACTGTACATGCTCAGTTTAACGATTAAAAGAATCACTTGAGATATGATGTTATTTAATGTTATTTAAAGAGTCTGCATATCTGTAAGCGGCGAACCATGAAGCAAAATGCTATGTTAATCTATCATTCTGTACTTTTTGTTAGGTACTTGTCTTGTGAGAATTAGTACATGTCTGCACTGTAAGTCTGAATTTATTTGATATATTACAATTAAGTTAGAATGTTCATCCAGTTATCACTAACACCTGACATGTCTGCAAACATATCAGAAATGATCATTTGTGGGGTCTCCATAATCCATCAAAAATAATTAGTGTGATGGAATTGCTGCATTTGTCAGAGCACTATGCACCCTCAATTCCTGTAGGTCTCTTTGACCTGGGAGAAGACTGGACACAAGGACAGGACAATAATGCAGTAGTCTATTTGTCATTTTTGTATCACTGGTGTGATGTGAGAGTAGCTCCTGGTAACTGAATTAGCAGCAATCTGATAATCAGTGGAGGTATGGCTGTATATATGGGCCCCTTGGTGAAACAGCTAAGCCTCTTTTACATGTCTATGTCTGTGATGACATCCATGACAAGATGGGCGGTAGTTAATCTGTGAAGATTTGATGAAGAATCAATCTTTGGTCCATGTGTCCATTTCTTACCCTCCATGTGTCATTTATATTCAATGCCGTGGACATGTTTGGTCCTTGTGTCCATTTCTTACCATTCATATTCCTTTTATACTGCTAGGCTGAAAATGAATGTCCACAGCATGTCCTACCAATGGTTTGCGTAAAATCACAGACAGAACATGGATGCAATTTGTGTTGTGTCAGTGGTTTTTCCGGATCCATAGACTTCAATGAGCCTGTTTGGCCTGGATGAACACATTAAAATAAATGAGTACGTGTTCTGTTTGTGGAGAATGTGGACAGTACACGTCCATGATTCACTGATGTGTTAAAGAGGCCACTTTGTGCCTCAACTTCTTTCATCAACACTGTATAGGAGTACTCAAATAATGGTACCCATGTTGTTTTTGTCACTTTTTTTGCTGCATGTTATGATAAAATATTTTATTATAAAAAACAAATACATTTTCCTGTAATTTCTACCAAAGGACGCTAGAATAATCACTCGTGTGTTAACATATCCTAAAAACGAAATAGTCTGCCATATGCTAGAAAGTTTATAATTTAATCCTTTTACTAGTGTAAAATTTGGATGTTGGACTTATGGCTAAGTAAACTTTTAATTTATATTAATTATTAGAGATGAGTGAGTAGTGTTCGATCGAGCTGGTATTCGATCGAATACTATGCTATTCGGCGTACTCGATTTCGTTCGAGTATAACGGCGATGGCGCACTTAGAATTCGTTTCCCCTCCCACCTTCCCTGGCGCTCTTTTTCCACCAATCACCATGCAGGGGGGGTATGACAGGCCCGCTGAGCACGCTGGCAGCGCGAAAACGGCGTCTACATGCATTGGCTGGAAAAACCATGTGACCTCGAATCATAAAAACTCAGCTCTTCCTGCTCGTTCGCATATGCTGCGTGAACTTAGTCAGGGACAGAGGCTGGAGAAGGGAGAGACAGGTTTTAGCTGTTGGACAGGCAGGAGCGTGATTAAATAACCTTATCAGGGCTACTATAGTGCAGTACAGTGATAGCTTTACTA
>ONZH01019134.1:0-28513 GCA_900303285.1 Rhinella marina
GCTTGAAGAGGGACATGAGCATCCACAGTCTGAGGAAGATGACGGTGGGGAACGGCAATTAGTGTCTGACGAGATGCATGATGATGATGAGACACAGTTGCCAATAAGTCAAGGGCAATTAGTGTCTCAAGAGGTTGATGATGAGGATGAGACGCAGTTAAGTCAGGTTCTTGTTAGGTCGCCATGTCAGGAGGAGGACCAGAGTGAGAAAGTGGAAGAGGAGGTGGTGGACGATAAAATCGCTGACACAACCTGGGAAGGTGGCAAGCCAAGCGAGGACAGCAGTACAGAGATCCACAGCACCACAACAGGCTGGAAGAGGCAGTGGGGTGGCAAAAGGGAGAAGGCAGGCCACGCCAACCAGGCCCGCAACTGTTCCCCGGAGCATCCCCTTGCGGCAATCTCCCTTGCCAAGGGGTAGGTGTTCCGCAGTCTGGCGCTTTTTTGAGGAAAGTGCTGACGATAAAAGAATTGTAATTTGCAACCTGTGCCGTACCAAAATGAGCAGGGGCGTGAACACTAGCAACCTGACCACCACCAGCATGATCCGATACATGGCAGCAAAGCACCCTAATAAGTGGGCCGATCGGTGTCTGCCGGTCACACCACTGCCTCCTCTTCCCCTGTGTTACATGCTGTCCAAGACGCAGGCCCAGATGCCTCCCGCCCTGCACCTGGACTTTCGTAAGCACCATCAGCGAGCACGTCCACTTCAGTGTCCCAGCGCAGCGTACAGATGTCCTTACCCCAGGCATTTGAATGCAAGCGCAAATACCCAGCCACCCACCGGCCATAGCACTAAACGCACAACTTTCCAAATTGCTGGCCCTGGAAATGTTGCCGTTTAGGCTTGTGGACACTGAGGCTTTTCGCATCCATTAAGCAGTCCCCAGCCGCCACTATTTTTCCCGGTGTGCCGTCCCCGCCTTACACCAGCATGTGTCCCGAAACATAACCCGTGCCCTGACCAATGCAGTTACTGGGAAGGTCCACGACTGACACATGAACAAGTGCTTCTGGCCAGGGATGCTACATTTCCCTGATGGCCCACTGGGTGAACGTTGTAGAGGCTGGGAGGGAGTCATACCCTGGGATGGCACAGGTGCTACCGTCGCCAAGGATTGCAGGCCCTACTTCCATCTGGATTTTCGCCACCACCTACAGTAGCGGCTGCAGCTCCTCCATCTCCTCCTCTTCCACTGCAGAATTCTCATCTTGCAGCACCAGTCAGACTTAAGTCAGTAGCTGGAAGCAGTGTAGCACAGCAGTCAGGAAGCGGCAACAGGTCGTGCTGAAACTTATTTGCTTAGGTGACAAACAGCACACCGCTGCAGAGCTGTGGCAGGGCATAAGGGACCAGGCTGAGCTGTGGCTCTCGCCACTCAACCTACAGCCAGGCATGGTTGTGTCTGATAACGGCCGCAACTTGGTGGCGGGTTTTGGAGCTCAGCAACCTCACACACATACCATGCCTGGCCCACGTCTTCAACTTAGTTGTTCAGCGGTTTCTCAAAATCTACCCCAATTTGCCTGAGCTACTGGTGAAGGTGTGCCTGTGTGCCCATTTCTGTAAGTCACCTACAGCTTCAGCCGGTCTGGCAACGCTGCAGCAGCGCTTCCACTTGCCAGCTCACCAACTGCTGTGCGACCTGAGCATGCGCTGGAACTCCACCTTCCACATGTTGGGCAGGCTTTGTGAGCAGCAGAGGGCAGTAGTGGAATACCAGCTGCAACGCGGTCGGCGCCTTTACAGTCAGCTTCCGCTCTTCACAAGTGACGAGTGGGCATTGATGTCTGACCTCTGTGAGTTTTCACGCAACTTTGATGAATCTACTACACAGATGGTAAGCGGCGATAATGCTATTATCAGCGTAACCATCACACTTCTGTGTCTACTAAAACGCTCACTGCTCACAATAAAGGCGAACGCTTTGCACGTGGAAGAGGTGGAAATGTGGGAAGACCCTACACAGGGTAATAGCCAGACCACCCTCGGTTCGTCTTCTCAGCGCGAATTGGAGGAGGATGAGGAGGAGGAGCAGGAGACGGTAGTCCTACAGAGGGTAGTACCCATAGCAGGTTAACTCCATCTCTTTGGCGTGGATGGGCCGAAGAGGAAGAGGCCGAGGAAATTGAGAGTCATCTTCCTGGTGAGGAGAGCGAAGCCTTTTCTGTTCGGACTCTGGCACACATGGCTGACTTCATGCTATGCTGCCTTTTCTGTGACCCTCGCGTTATACGCATTTTAGCCAACACTGATTACTGGGTGTTCACCCTTCTCGACCCCCGCTACAAAAAGAACTTCTCATCTCTTATTCCTCTGATGGAGAGGACTAGCAAAATGGTGCAATACCAGAAGGCCCTTGTAGAAAAATTGCTCCAAAAATTTCCAGCTGACAACGCTGGCGGCAGAGTACGTAGTTCCTTGGGCACCCGAGGAGGGGAGAAGAGGGGAACACACAGCAGTTCCAACAGAGGCAGGGCGACACTCTCCAAGGCCTGGAACAGTTTCATAACACCCCGCCAGCACCCTCACCCTGATAAGCGGCCTAGTGTCACAAGGAGGGAAAAGTTTTGGAAGATGGTGAAGGAGTACCTTATTGACCGTGTCAACGTCCTCAGTGAACCCTCTGTGCCTTATAATTATTGGGTTTCTAAGCTGGACACGTGGCACGAACTGGCGCTCTACGCCTTGGAGGTGCTGGCTTTCCCTGCCGCCAGCGCTTTGTCGGAGCAGGTATTTAGTGCCGCTGGGGGCATAATAACTGATAAACGCATCCGCCTGTCAACTGAAAATGCTGACAGGTTGACGCTTATTAGGCTGCCCTCGACGTTCACCAGCAGGCCCTCACCTTTAATTTTTAAGACGATCACCAGCAGGCTCTCACCACTAATTTTACAGACGGTCACCAGCAGGCCCTCACCACTAATTTTTAAGACGGTCACCAGCAGGCCCTCACCCATAATTTTTTAGATGGTCAGCAGCAGGCCCTCAACCATTATTTTTTAGACGGTCAGCTCAGCAGCAGGGCCTCAACCATGGTTTTTTAGACGGTCAGCTCAGCAGCAGGTACTCTCCCCTAATGTTTTAGATGGTCAGCTCAGCAGCAGGCACTCTCCCCTAATGTTTTAGACGGTCAGATCAGCAGCAGGCACTTGCCCCTAATGTTTTAGAGGGTCAGCTCAGCAGCAGACCCTCACCTCTAATGTTTTTGAGTGTCAGCAGCAGGCCATCAATCATAATTTTTCAAGGGTGTGTCTGATGCCCTACTTTATGTGTAATAAACAATGTATTGGAGTGCATGTTCCTTGTAATTTTTGGCAGCACTTGTGCTTTATATACAAGTAAATATATGTTTCCTAACAATATTTCCTCTAAAATCAATTTTATCCTCGGTTTTGGGCGTATTCTTGTCATTCAGTAAAAGTGGCGTAATACTCGGACAACATCGTTAACAGCAGCAACTTTGGAGTCCAAGATGCATCCAGACATCCTCCCCATGCTGTTCCCAAACCATTTCAGTGGTGTTTCCATCATTTTCTCACCTTTCCCTATGAACCAGACACCCTCCCCTCTTCAGAGCAGGGGGTGCCTGGTTTAGTGCTCTGGTTCTCCCATTGACTTCCATTGTGCTTGGGTGCTCGGTAGAGCACTCGAGCACCACCTAGTGTTCTACCCGAGCACTACGGTGCTCGATCAACACTACTGCCTGCTGCTGCCTCTATAGAGTCGTGCACCCCTAGCTGTTTCTGGACAGGCAGGCTCCAGAGTAGCAGACCGCCTACCCTGGGCACGTTTGGCTCCAGATCTCATATGGCTGTCACACTGCTGGCTCAGCCACAAGCTACCACCCTCACACCCTGATGATGAAGCCCCCTCTTCACCCAGCTCCCATGTGTGATCAGCTACATCATCATTCACTACTGTCTGCTTGTGACTTATGTCACCATCTCCAATCTCGTGGCCGTGTCCCTGACCGCTCACAACACCTTCTCCCATGCAACTGTCATTGTTGCGACTTTCACGCCTACAGGAGGAAGCAGCTGACCTCTCCTCAAAATCTGGTCTTGGCAGTAGCTGCTGACTGTCCTCAGTAATATCTTCCTCACTGAAGAGCATACAGTACATCACTGTGTTGGACTGGGGTGCCTAGGGTCCAGCAGTAACATTTATTTGGGGGACCCACCATATGGATACATTCAAATATTACCTGCTCACACAGCAGTGAGATGCTACCAGATGATTGAATGGGGGTCCCTGCAGCAACTTTGAGGAGGTAGGTCCTGGGGAAAAGAGGATACTGGCTAGCTTTCCTCTATACCTAGAAGTCATCTCAGCTCTGATCGTGTCTATGATAATAAACTAAGGAATTTGTTTAATAATCTATCAGGTTTTTTATAAGAACATAGGCTGGTTGAGGTGCTGTAGATTGAATATATGTATGTAGTGCGGTAAGTCTACTGTGTTATGTGCCACTTGTGCAAGGGGTGGGAGACTAGGGGCCCACCGGGGGATTCATCTATACCCCTGTGGGCCAGTCTGAGCCTACTTGCCTGGCAAAAGGAACAGCAAACGTAAGAGGTTCAGGACAGGTGAGGGCACAGAACTTGTTCCTGGGCCATGCCAATTAAGTGTTGTGTCAGAGGAACCCACCGACTCCTTGCTTTGTCTGATGTCAGTTGAGATGACAGTGGGATTGATCATCAAAACACGACCGCTGGATCAAAGTGGCAGCATGTGGCCTGTTGCTGCGGCTACTGCTACACCTCTCCCCTTCTTCTGCTGGTACTTCTGCCGGCTATAGCAACATTTTTGTCACTGCCTTTTCCTTTGGCGGACCCTGGCACCTCTTTGTTGGACAATCCAAAATTCACTTCGCTGAATGTTCATCGAGTTTTTTAAAAGATTCGTACCTCATACGAAGCTAATCGGTCGGAGCTGCGTACATATAATTCATTATTCTGTCGTGGTACGCTACTTATGTGAACACGTACGCATGAGCGTACAAATTGCGTAAGAATCCTCAGCGTACTATTGCCTAGCGATTGCGTAATACGCAGGCACGCACAACGCTAGGCCACGGCGTGCAGTCCTCAGAGGCAGAGCGAACTTATACAAATGGCATCCAGGCGTTCTTCAACATTTAGCTCTGGAGAGCTTAAATACATGATCCGGTTGATAGACCGTCAGGATTACGATGGCACACACCGACACCCGAACCAGCAGAAGAAGGAGATGCAGCAGGTGATCCAAGGCTTGTGGCCAACTATTACGAATTCTACCAGTAGAAGCTGCGGCTACATGTCCTTTGACACTGCTGGCCTGTGCCACCTTCTCCATTTTTTTTTTTTTTGGAGCTCAAGTTCTGGCTGGACCTGCAGGTCTTTGTCTCTCTCCCTGTCTCTCTCCCTGCCTGATTAATATTACTAGGCCTGCACTGGCCCTGATATGTGTATTATTATGGATGCCCAGAACAACACCACAATTTCCAGAAAAAAGTTCTCTGTCTTTCAAAATTTCACAGTGCTTCTGCTCGTCTCAGCAGTCGCAGCACAACTGATTTCGCTGACTTACCGAACCTATGGGCCAATCAGAGCAAGCCCTTCCCACTACAGTAGGTCAGGTGACCACTTTCTTCCCGGGCTTTTTGCTGCCTATTTTCCGCACGAATAACGAACTTACAGTGTAAGTTCGCTAATTAACTGAATTCGTACATAGCAGCGTATAAATTAACTTATACATAGCATTAGCGTACAATTCATGGGACAAGTATGTAGCATATGCGTACAAAGGTTTAAGAGCATTTAAGATTCAAACAGAGAGAATCTGAAAAAATCCGGATTCGCTTCGGAGTAGAAAATTTGTAAGATTCGATACGAATCTACGAAGCGGTGAATAGATACGCTCATCTCTAGACATACCATAAAGTAACATTATAACTGTATATGTAAAATAAGTTATTCAATGTCAATGTGGACACCCCAATAACAGCAGTATTTGACAGCTTAGGCTACTTTCACACCAATGTTTTTGCTGGATCCGTCATGGATCAGCAAAAACGCTTCTGTCACAAAAATACAACCGTCTGCATCTGTTATGAACAGATCCAGTTGTATTATCTTTAAAGTAGCCATGACAGATCCGTCATGAACACCATTGAAAGTCCTAGAACTGTGAGTAGAGATGAGCAAATTTATGAAAAGTCAGAATTTTACAAAAAAAATTTGTTTTGTGACAAACAACTTTTTTTGTAAGTAGCGGGTGCAATGACAGGGAGCTGTAATAGCACCACCCCCCATCATTTTACCCCAATACATGATCATGTCATATCTGTGTAAAAACAGTGTGAAATTAATATTTAAAAAAAAAACTAAATCAAACTTACCGCCTCCATTTGATTACGACCGGCCAGCTGCCACCATCTTGCTTGAAGATCTGAAGTGAAATCTTGTGCTGCGCGAGATTACGTCACCACGCACAGGATTTCAGCTGAGATCTTCAATCAAGATGGAGGCTGGCGGCCTGTCGCGAGCGAATGGAGGAGGTAAGTATAATTTTTTTTTTTTTTACACTATTTCAGGTTAAATCAATTCACTAGCACGAAGCATGAGGAAATTCGGCTTTAAGGTAAATCAAATTTATCCTGACATTCGGATTGAATTCCACTTTGTGGGATTCGATTCACTCATCTCTAATTGTGAGTCATGACGGAACCATCTTGCTCCACACCACATCGCAGACACATCGTTATTCTGTCTACGATGGGGATACAACCAAAGGAACGGAATGCATTCTGGTGCATTCCGTTTTGTTCAGTTTTGTCCTCATTGACAACGAATGGGGACAAAACGGAAGCATTTCCCCCCGCTATTGAGACCCTATGATGGATTTCAATAGCAGAAAGGGAAAGCGCAGACGTGAAAGTAGCCTTATTCACCCTGATTTGAGAATAAAGACATAATAGAATTGCTTATCTATTTAACAATGTGGACACCTAAAAACAGTAAAAATAAACAACTTATTAACCCAATTTGAGAATCATAGCATATTAGAATTGCTTATCTATTTAACAATGTGGACACCTCAATAACAGTTAAATTAGACAAGTTATTCACTCCAATTTGAGAATCAAGGCCTAATGGAATTGCTTATCTATTAACCACTTCCCGACCACCCATTGACTATAAACGTCCTTAGGCGGGCGGTTTATTTCTGAATGGACGTTTCTGAACGTCCATTCAGAGATTGCAGCTGCACGCTAATCTATCCCATCAGGTGATCGCCGTAAAAAAAACCCAAATAAACATTGTGCCAAAACAGATTTTTTTAGTTTGCTCACCTCCCAAAAACATAACATTAATCAATCAAAAAGTAACGCCACCTCATCCCGTAAAAAATGAGCCCCCACACAAGACCAAAGCCAGAAAAATTTTAAAAAAAGGCTGTAAGAAAATTTTAACCCCAAATCATGATTTTTTTTCTAAAAATGCTCTTATTGTGTTAAACGTTTAAAAAATAGACATATTTGGTATTGCCACGTCTGTAACAACTGGCTGTACAAAAATATCACATGATCTACCCCATCAAGTGAACTGTGTAAAAAAAAACTAATAAAAATTATGCCAAAACAGCTTTTTTTAGTCACCTCACCTCACAAAAAACATATCAATCAATCAAAAAGTCGTTTGTACACCAATATGGTAGCAATAAAAACATCACTTTGTCCTGCAAAAACAAGCCCTCACACAAGACCATAGCCAGAAAAATTAACACACTATGGCCCTAAGAAAATGGCAACACAAAAACATGATTTTTTTTCTAAAAGTGTTTTTATTGTGTAAAACGTAAAAAAAAAAGACATATTTGGTATTGTTGCATCCATAACAACTGGATCTATAAAAATATCACATGATCTACCCCATCAAGTGACTTTACCTCCCTAAAAATGAGATAAAAAAAATGACCAGAAAGCCAAATGTACCTCAAAATGGTGCCAATAAAAACTACAGCTCATCCTGCACAAAATAATCCCTCACACAGCTCAGTCAACAAAAAATAAAAAAAAGTTATTGCTCTTAAAAACCATGACAGAAAATTCCATGTTAGAAAATCCAGATGTCACTCCTTCCCTTCTAAGCCCTGGCGTATCCCCAAATAACAGTTTACGACCACAATTGGGGTGTTAATGTATTCAGGAGAAAGTGGGTAGCATATTGTGGGGGGATATTCTCCTGTTATCTTTTGTGAAAAAGAAAGTTTGGGTCTAAAGCACAATTTTCTTGTTAAAAAAAAAAGTCATTTTTTTATTTTATACACCCAAGTATTATAGATTCTATGAAACGCCTGTTGGGTCAAAGTGCTCACTACATCCCTTAAAAATTCCTTGGGTGGTGTAGTTTACAAAATTTGTTCACTTTTTGGGGGTTTTCACTGTGGGGGTACCTCAGGGTCTCTTCAAATGCAACATGGTGCCCAAAAATCATTCCAACAAAATCTGCCCTCCAAAAAACATATGGCGCTCCTTGCCTTCTGTGCCCTACCATGTGCCCATACAGCGGTATACGACCAAATATGGGGAGTTTCTGCAAACTGCAAAATCAGGGTAATAGATATTGAGGGTTTTTTTTGTTGTTCTTAACCCTTGATGTTAGGAAAAAATTGATTAAAATGGAAAATCCGCAAAAAAAGTGAAATTTTGAAATTTCACCTCTATTTTGCTTTAATTCCTGTGGAATACTTAAAGGGTTAACCATATTTCTAAAACCAGTTTTGAATAGTTTGAGGGGTGTAGTTTCTAAAATGGGGTCATTTATGGGTTGGTTCTATTATGTAACCCCCACAAAGTGACTTCAGAACTGAACTGGTCCTTAAAAAAGTTGAGTTTGGAAATTTTCTTTAAAATTTCACAAATTACTTCTAAAATTCTAAACTTTCTAACGTCCTAAAAAAATAAAATTACATTACTGAAATTATGTCAACATGGGGGAATGTTAATTAAAGAGTACACATGCATTTTATTTCAGGTCCTACACAATGCAATATAATGTTTGCAACTGTTTATAGTATGTAATGTGCCTGGTGTACTAGCAGGTGACAGCAAACAAGGCAGAGCTGTAGTTATTCAGAATGGACATTTTCATTCTAACCCCCCACTGGAGAGGAGTGGGCTAGTCCCATTTTCTGCAGTAAGGATGGGGATCCAGTTAGAACCAGTTAGTTCTAGTTACCCCATGCTAGGGGAAGGTCTGATGGTCCGTGTGGATTCAGGTTCAGACTCCATGTTGGAGGTGACAAGACTCTAAATTGCTCCCTGGCCCAACTTAAGTCCGACCGAGGAGGAAAGTGCAGCCTTTTGATGTAATCCAAGTTTACAGAAAGCAGGTCAGCACAGCAGTGAGCAACAGAGAAAGATCAGAAGTGTTTGCCTGCCAGTGTTATATGCTAAAACCTGCTGGGACCAAGACAAAGCCACAATATGGTTGTTTGAATGCAAGTCTACTAAGTAAAGCTGCGTTGGATTTCACCTTAAGGTCTGGACTCATTTATTCCTACATCCCTCAATTATTCCCCCTATTTATTGCTTCGGAGCCGGGGTTCAGCTGTATCCAGGTAGGAATTCCATGACACACCATAATAGAGACATTTAAGCCACAAATATACCACTCGGCATTCCTACCCCTGGGACGTGTGTGTCAACATCCCTGGTGGGCCCTGGGGGGAGGCCATTCCATTGCACAATGTGTCACAAGAAAACAATCTTTGAATGGCTTGGATAAGTAAAAGCGTTCTAAAGTTATTACCACATAAAAAGTGACACATGTCAGATTTGCAAAATTAGGCCTGGTCAGGAAGGGGGTAAATGGCCCGGTCTGGAAGTGGTTAAACAAGGTGGACACCATTCAATTAGATAGCTCTATGCCCTACACAGGGATTGATGCAAAGTGGTGTGTCTCCTATGGATCCCTTCAGCTTCAGATTACAGAGACTGCACTGTCCCCTATTCAATATTCTTATTGCAGTCTCCCTATCCAATATTCCACTATTAAAGAACACTCTCCATAGCACGTGTCACATCTCTTCCTATGCTCAGCTAACAGTGAAATGGCTGAAACAGCACAGGATGAGGCTTTTATAGGGCTGTGACATCACTGGCTAGCTGCTAGCTGCTCACTGGATGGCTGCATGGCTATTATGGGTGATCTTGCATTCCCGGGATTCTTACTTTTACTTTGTAACACGTGTAGCCATCATTTCAGGAAAAAATGATTTGTTAACACTAAGCATGAGGAAATTGGGTTTCTTTGTGAATCAAATTTTTCCTAAACTTTGGATGCTTCAATTTGCTCTACATTAGTGTGTGCATTTCACACAGCATCCTTACTTTCAAGAAAACTGCAGCATGTTCTGTATAGTTTATTTTTCAAGCTCTGTCCTCATATAAGTGAATGGAGCTTGCCTGAAAAATGTAAGGCATCCAGATGCAATGGGTTTTTCATTGATGGTTGCTAGGAGATGTAGATTGTTGTTCTTCAGTTTCAATGAGCATGAAAAACGCATGCAATCTGTATACAATCCAGATGGAATAAACGGAAACACTGAATGCAATCGCAAACAAAACTGATTGAACTTGTGTGCAAAATCATCAGTTTTTACCTGAACAGATCCTGACTAGTGATGAACGGACCGGTGGATGTTCGGGTTCGACGGGTTAGACCGAACTTCATTTTAAAGTTTGGTATGGGTCCCGAACTTGACCCCAAACACCAAACCCCATTGAAGTCAATGGGGAAGCAAACTTTGGGGCTGAAAAAGGGATAGAGAAATTACTTAAAATAACATAAAAATAGAGGTCCAAGTAGAGTAGGAGGTGAAGGTCCAAGTGGAGTAGGAAGTTAAGGCTGTGAACGTGGTGGTGTAGGTGGAAGAGACGGAGGAGGTGGAGGAGGAAGCCAACGTTGTTTCTGTTTTTGTTTTCTTAAATGTGTCTGTCAATTCTGTATGTTCTTTAGCCATTTTTGGGGATGTGGCCAGTATATTTCTCTCCTTTGCCAATATAAGACATACCTGTAATAATCTTGAGCCAGAAGGTAGAGGTCCAAGTGGAGGAGGAGGTGTAGGTGGAAGAAGGGATGGAGGAAGCCAGCACTATTTCTGTTTGTTTTTTTTTTCCATGTGTCCTTCAATTCTGTGTCAGATTGCTAAGGGCCACGAAGTGACAGTTTGGTTTGTGTATGTCCTGGGTAAAAACTGCAGCTGCTATGCAAAGTTCATTGAGGGCAATGGAGGAAATTATGAAGCAGCTGGTGCAGGCCAATGTACAGCAACAATAGGCCAATGCAAAACAACAACAACAACAGGGCATTAACCCTTTCAGTACCGGGCCACTTTTCACCTCAAATCCCAGGCCGTTTTTTGCAAATCTGACATGTGTCACTTTATGTGGTAATAACTTTGGAACGCTTTTACTTATCCAGGCCATTCTAAGATTGTTTTCTCGTCACATATTGTGCTTCACGATAGTAGTACATTTGTGGCAAAATATTTCATTTTTATTTATAAAAAAATACCAAATTTAGCAAAAATTTGGAAAAATTAGCAAATTTCAAAATTTCAGTTTATCTACTTTCAAAATACATAGTAATACCTCCAAAATAGTTATTATTTTACATTCCCCATATGTATACTTTATGTTGGCATCATTTTATAAATGTCATTTTACTTTTTTGGGACGTTAGAGGGCTTAGAAGTTTAGAAGCCATTTTTCAAATTTTCAACAAAATTTCCAAAACCATTTTTTTAAGCACCAATTCAGATATAAAGTGATTTTGAGTGGCTTACATAATGGAAACCACCCATAAATGACCCCATTTTAGAAACTACACCCCTCAAATTATAAAAAACTGCTGTTACAAACTTTGTTAACCCTTGACGTACCCCTACAGTGGAAAACCTCAAAAAGTGACCCCATTTTGGAAACTACACCCTTCAAAGAATATATTAAGGGGGGTACTGGCCACTTTGACCCCCTAAGCGTTTTATGGAATTTGGAAACACTTGGCTGTGAAAATGAAAAGTTTCATTTCTTCCAATAAAAATGTTGCTTTAGCCCCAAGTTTTTCATTTTCACAAGGGGTAACAGGAGAAAAGCACCCCATAATTTGTTCCCCATTTTCTCCTGAATACGGCAACACCCCATATGCGGTGGTAAACTGCTGTGGGGGTACATGGCAGGACTCAGAACAGAAGGAGCGCCATATGGATTTTGCAGCACAGATTTTGATGGATTGGTTTGCGGGAGCCATTGATTTTTATTTTTTTGAGTTATTGTCTTATGTGGGGGCTCATTTTTTGCGGGACGAGGTGACATTTTCATTGGTACCATTTTGGGGTACATAAGACTTTTTTGATCACCTGCTATTACACTTTTTGTGAGGCAAGGTGAAAAAAAATGGCTGTTATGGCATAGTTTTTTTTTAATTTTTTTTACAGCATTCACCTGGGGGGCCATCTCATGTAATATTTTTATAGAGCAGGTTGTTACGGACGCGGCGATACCCAATATGTCAAACATTTTTTTTTTGGATAGTTTTTACACATTAGATGCATTTTTGAACAGAATAAAATCTGTTTTTTGTGTTGCCATTTTCAGAGAGCCATATTTTTTTATATTTCGGGCGATTGTCTCAGGTAGGGTATCATTTTTGCGGGACAAGATTACGGTTTGATTGGTACCATTTTGGGATAAATACGCCTTTTTGATCGCCTGCTATTACACTTTTTGTAAGAGAAGGTGACCAAAAAATGTCTGTTTTGGCACGTTTTTTTTTTTTTTTTTTTTACTGCGTTCACCTGGCGGGGTGGATGATGTGATATTTTTATAGAGCTGGTCAATACGGACGCGGCAATACCTAATATGTTTATCTTTCTTTTTTTACCTTTTTTTACAATTTTTTTAAACTTTTTTTTTTGGAAAATGGCTTTTTTTTTACTTGAAACTTTTATTATTATTTTTTTTTAGGAAACTTTATTTTTTAACTTTTTTTTCCACTTTATTTAACCTTTGGGGGTCTGATCCCCTTTACAATGCATCACAATACTTTTGTATTGTAATGCATTGGCTGTAAGTGTATTACTCAGTGTAATACACTTACAGCCTGCTTCCTGTGCGATCCAGGGGGCTGGATCGCACAGGAACGCAGGGATAGCAGCCACGATGCCTAAGGAAGGCATCGGGCTGCTATCCGAGCCATCGGGTCCCCGTCACAGCAGAGCGGGGACCCGATGGCCCTCCCGCTCACCATCCTGAACTCCTTTGACTCCCGCACACCGCATGTGCCGCGGTCAGCGCTGACCGCGGCACATGAAGGGTTAATGCGCCGGCATCGGTGTTTTCACCGATGCTGGCGCATTCAGCAGGGGTCTGGCACTTGGGCACAGCCGGACCCCCGCCGCTGATCGGGCGGGCGCAGCTCCGGCGCCCGCCCGATCTGAGCGCCGTACATGTACGGCGCTGGGACTTGCGGCAGTGATTTTTTCGCCATACATGTACGGCGCTGGGAGTGTAAGGGTTAAAGCAGCAGCGGAGATTACAGTCGGAGGATAAAAAGACACAAGAAGTTTTACATGTCAAACAGGCCATGGTGCAGTAACAACATGCCATGGCGCAGCAACAGCAGGCTAAGGTGGAGGCCCAGACACGGCTTTGATGAGGACATGGGTCCTAGGTGTGGCTTTTAGGAGAGACCCTGGAGAGGTTTGGAGGATGAACTTGGCTCTAGAAGTGGCTTTGAGGATAAAATATAACAATGTTTTTTTTTCTTCTTCCTCCCTCCTGTCTCTCTTTTTGCCCCCCATTTGATGTTATGTACATGTAGGGGTCAGCCCCTAGAGATGACCAAGTTATTTTGTCCTGGCATTTCTACTGATAATGTTTCACACAGACTGTGATGCCTACTTTCAGCCACAAGATGCCACTGTTGCTTTGAGTTTAATGAAGGTTGTTTGTGTAGGAGGAGCAGAGAGTTCCCAGGGTTCCTGTTGGTATGTGGGTCCCTTGCTGCTGTGAGCTGAGAAAAGGCTGCTGGTGGACAGAGAAATAGAGACCATAGTGTACGTGAGAGTGTGACACGCAGCAGAGCCAAACTGGATTACATGTCTGTACCTGCAATCCAGAGAGAGAGAGAAGAGACAACGCGTTGGGACAAGCAAGCTACAGCATCAGGAGCCAGACTGCACCTGCCTCCACGTACCAGACCAAGACAAGCAGCTACCTCATGGGAGAGTGTGACACTGCAGATCCCCGTCCAGCTACATACAGAACTGTGAGGGTGCTAATCTGCGGTAGGACCTAGAATAGGCTTCTTTAGTTAAAGCGTTGTAGAAACATGGCCCGGTTAGCGGGAGTCAGACAGGATTATAGTAGAGTAGCCTGAATTCCTATACTCTCACTGTCTGGAGCGCATTTGGTATATTACGTTTCAGTTATCCTTCCTGTAAACTTGTGTAAACTTGTTAACTCTGTTTTTGTCATTTGTTGATTGCGCCCCTGGTGTATCGGCACAATACTGTTAATCTCATCTTCTGGCCTTTATATTTTGTTGTTTAATAAAGCCGGTATCTGTTTCAGCCTCCTCGTCTGCTGTACCGTATTTGAGTCCTGCCCTGCAGTCTCTTTTTCCCCTGACCACTACATACATGTCACGCATGCCTTTTCCACTCTCCATGTTTGTCCTTTATATAAATGCGAGGAAAAGGCATGGCCAAAAGTGGGCGTACACCAGACAGGTGGTGTTATGCAGATTGGGAACCTGAAGGAGCATTTTGGTGAGGGCACAGCGATGGATGGATAATCTCCCTGTTTTGTCAGGGCGACATGCTTTCTGGAATGGGGCTGGGGCCTGGAGGCTGTCGTCTTGAGAAGTGTTCTGCTTCGTCGAATGGCGGATTCGACGGCAAACCCTTTTTGGGTTATCGGTTCTCGGCTTTGTAACTAAGATGAACAGATACTACAGTTGATCTCTGTTTAATATCTCATACGTCCCTTGTCTGGCAACTATATATAATGGATTTTTAGAACAGGGAGAGTAAAAAAGCTTGCTGTGTCCACTCCACACATTGACCTACATTTGTGAATGTGTTCACCGGACTCTGAAGACTGCAAATGGCTCTGTGGGCAAGGCCGTGTCTCGCTTCTTTCTCCTGCCCCTCTGGAGGGGTCTAGGCTGGCACGATCAGTCGCTAAGTGGTATTACAGAGATGTTATCAGGTTTGATAGGGAGCATCTGGAGGGCCTTAAGCCCAACTTGTGGAAATCATAGAAGATACACAAAATAAACAAAGGAAAGGACTTGGTAGAGTCAGTTCTAGAACTCCCTGATGATACAGCAGAGACTGTATGGACTCATGTGGTTTCAGACAGGTTAACCAATGGGTACAATGACTTGTCATGGATGGCTGTTGTGTAGTCCCAGCTTCGGCTGGGGGTTGCCCTTTTGTGCATGAGCCCTTACCAGGGGCGGATTGGGAACTCAAAGTGGCCCTGGAAAACAAGGTCGAAGTGGCCACATATTGTAGGCGTAGCCAAACATGTAGAAAGCGTGGCCAAACAACAACATATGCCTTTACTAGAACAGTTCTTACTTGTAAAAACTAGCTTCAACTGTTTATTTTTTTCATCATTAAAATACAAGAAAAAGTATCATATGTACTATCACTGTAATCGTACTGACCTGGAGAATGACGAGCACTAGTCAGTCTTACTGCATAGTGAACGCCGTTATTAAAAAAAAAAACACATAAAACTGTGTTGGAATTGGATTTTTTTTCAATTCCACTCCATGGATTTTTTTAAAACTTTTTATCAACTTACCGCTTCATTGTATGCAATATTTAATGGTACCATTAGAAAGTACAACTTGTCCTGAAAAAAACAAGTCCTCATACGGCTATGTGAACGGAAAAATATCTTTTTATTTTTTTATTACAGTTATGATTTTTGTTTATTCATTTTATTTCACAACTGCCTTCAATAATATAAGCTTTTTCACATTGAGTTTGGATCCATTCACATGACCATATCCGTTTTGCAGTCCCGCACATTCTGCCCTATGTTAGAAATGTCTAGGACATGTTCTATGTTTTTTGAGGAGCCACAGAATGGACATACAGATGCAGAACACAGGGAAGTCCATTAAAATGAATGGGTCCTCATCCGATCTGCAAAATATGCAGATCGGAATCGGATCAAATATACAGTCATGTGAATGGGGCCTTACACATTTATCTTTTTTTCACTAATAACACCATATTTTATTTTCACTTTAATAAAAATGTTTTGTTTTTTTTTAATCTTCCTTTTATCCACCCCTGCCATCCCCCTTCACATCTATCTGGCTCATAACATTGTTAAGGTAAGGGCCCTGAAGTAGCCTGTATCATGATAACTTGCCAGCAGCATGCACAGGGCCACATGTCCTGCTCTGCTGTGCTGTCATTATAATGAGAGAGCACAGCAGGGATGCCAGGGCCAGCGCTTGCGATGTCGGTGTAGACAGCCCCATAAAACTCATTAATCTTCAGAGATTCTTCACACTTGGAAGTGTCAAACAGTTAAACTCACCCAGGTAACCTAGGGGTGGAGCGGCAGTGATGTGAGAGATCTCACACACCGGAGTGGCGGAGCCCCATCCATAGTAGTAAGACCATACACTGTCACTGTAGCGCAGCAGGGTCACTCACAGTAAGTCCCTCTGCTGCACGCAGCATGCCACACACAACCTCAATTTCAAACACCAACCCCTCGGTCCTCTACACATAATCACAGCCCAGGAGCAGTGGCGTACCACCAATATAGGCAGACCACGCCACTGCTATGGGGCCCGCACAATGTTATTGTTCTGATGGCCGTAATCCCGCGCATGCGCCCTGGAACTAGTCTTCAGCGCCTGTTCATTCCCTGAGGCTGCTGCCACTGCCCGGGCACAGTCGACTGGGCTGGGCTCCAAGAGAATGGATTGTGCTGGGCTCCAACGGCCAGAGGGACAGCCCCTTTGGGCTCCTTAGACAGGTAATTTACATATGAATAAAAGCAATTGTTTACAGAAATGACAGCACACATGACAGTAAGACTAATATATTTTAGACTAAACCGAGGAGACTGTAAATGTGAAAAGCTCGGTAGCCAAAATCCTGCTGACAGAATCCCTTTAATGTGCGTCCCCGACCCCAGCCAGTCCTACCCCTCCCCCTGTGTGACCTCTTCATGTTCCTGGGACGGGTGACTGTGCGCTCCCTAGTCCAGGAGTCGGACCCAGGCGCTGCGTCTGCTGCACTCCACTAGCCAATTAGTATTTAGCATTGTGCAAAGATCCTGCTGCTGATTGGCCAGTGTATCGCTGGCAGGCAGCAGGCGCGCACCTATTAGGAAGTTATCCACATGCCAGCGAGTCGCCATCTGCCTCTGCAGCCACCCCTGGCCCCAGCGCTCCGGTCCGGTGCCCCCAGTAAAGGTAAAATGTCTGTCTCTATGATGGTGACCCCTTGTATGTCACCTTATTGTTCCCCCATACAGTAATGTCTCCTTGTAGCTGCCAGGCTGCCCCCATACAGTATCACGTCTCCTTGTGCCAACCCTCATACAGTATAACGACTTCTTGTGGCCCCCATACAGTATAACATCTCCTTGTGGCCCCCATACAGTATAACGTCTCCTTAATTTAAAAAAAAAAATTTCAGTAGGTCATGTATACATTTCTTTATTGGCAAATGGGGGTGTGGCAGGGGAGGAGCCAGGGCAGCATGTGGGATGGGCCGGGGTAGTGGGTGGGGTTAGGGGGCCCCATTCAGATTCTTGCTATGGGGCCCAATGATTTCTATGTACGCCCCTGCCCAGGAGTATCAGAGTCAGACAGCTGGAACTCGGGACTGAGCAGCGCAGCAAGCGGTATATGTGTTAGCGCGCGCTGGCAGCAAATATTTAAAACAATAGCTGGGCTCCACCGGCCCACTGCATATGAAAAGACATGCGACCCACCGGGAAGCTTCCCAGTACAATACATTGCCAATCCGCCCCTGGCCCTTACTCTGACCAAGGGACGGACAAGTCCTGTGGGATCCATGCCTGGTCCATTTCAATGAAAGTGAGCTTGTCCACGTTAGCTGTGGACAGGCGGAGGCGCTTGTCTGTGATCACCCTGCCCCCGCCATGCTAAACACACATTCGGACAATACACTGGCCACAGGGCAGGCCAGCACCTCCAAGGTTTAAAAAGTAAGCTGAGGCCATGTGCCCAATTTGGAGACCCATAAGTTGAATGGGGCAGACCCATCAGTCAGTATGTGCAGGCGTATGCACTCGTACTATTCCACCATGTTGCTGAAACGCTGCCGTGTGCTGCAAGGACAAACTGGAAACTTAAAGGGGCCCTGGAAAAAAATTAAAGTGCCCCTATTTTGTAGTTGGGTCCAAATTGACAGAAGGCAGGGCCAACACAAGTCAGCAGGGTCAGCAATACCATATTGCGGCACATTATATCACCTCAACAGAGCCAACAGAGTGCATCACAAAATACTGCCAATACATCCCCAAAAACAGCCACTGGCCGGCTCTGAGGAGGGCTCAGGTGGCCCCCTGGGCATCGGCGCACCAGGAAGTTTTCCTGTAGGGTCTATGGCCAGTCCACCCCTGTTGTGCTGGATGTTGTGGCGTGCTGACAAAGCATTTCCACATTTTGGCCATGCTAACCCTCCCTTCTGAGGTGCTGGCGGTGCCCCAGCTGCATTGGCAACTTCTTCCTCTTTGGCCTTCGCCTTCTGCTTCCACTGCCAGGTGGGAACGCCATCAGTAGCGTGTCTACCAGCGTGTCCTTGTTCTCATGCATTTTCCAATCAGGCTCCAGTGATGGAATTTAGGATAGCCTAATTACTGCCTATGAAGGGGGCAGCTGGGCATACTACTGCCTGTGAAGGGGGCACAGCTGGGCATATTACTGTCTGTGAAAGGGGCACAGCTGGACATATTACTACCTTTGAAGGGGGCACAGCTGGGCATATTACTGCCTATGAAGGGGGCACAGCTTGGCATATTAATGCCTGTGAAGGGGACACTTTACTGGGCATATTACTGTTGAGGGCCACTTTACTGGGCATATTACTATCAGGTGGCACTTTACTGGGCATATCACATATTACTATGTATATACACTCACCGGCCACTTTATTAGGTACACCTGTCCAACTGCTCGTTAACACTTAATTTCTAATCAGCCAATCACATGGCGGCAACTCAGTGCATTTAGGCATGTAGACATGGTCAAGACAATCTCCTGCAGTTCAAACCGAGCATCAGTATGGGGAAGAAAGGTGATTTGAGTGCCTTTGAACGTGGCATGGTTGTTGGTGCCAGAAGGGCTGGTCTGAGTATTTCAGAAACTGCTGATCTACTGGGATTTTCACGCACAACCATCTCTAGGGTTTACAGAGAATGGTCTGAAAAAGAAAAAACATCCAGTGAGCGGCAGTTCTGTGGGCGGAAATGCCTTGTTGATGCCAGAGGTCAGAGGAGAATAGGCAGACTGGTTCGAGCTGATAGAAAGGCAACAGTGACTCAAATTGCCACCCGTTACAACCAAGGTAGGCAGAAGAGCATCTCTGAATGCACAGTACGTCGAACTTTGAGGCAGATGGGCTACAGCAGCAGAAGACCACACCGGGTGCCACTCCTTTCAGCTAAGAACAGGAAACTGAGGCTACAATTTGCACAAGCTCATCGAAATTGGACAGTAGAAGATTGGAAAAACGTTGCCTGGTCTGATGAGTCTCGATTTCTGCTGCGACATTCGGATGGTAGGGTCAGAATTTGGCGTCAACAACATGAAAGCATGGATCCATCCTGCCTTGTATCAACGGTTCAAGCTGGTGGTGGTGGTGTCATGGTGTGGGGAATATTTTCTTGGCACTCTTTGGGCCCCTTGGTACCAATTGAGCATCGTTGCAACGCCACAGCCTACCTGAGTATTGTTGCTGACCATGTCCATCCCTTTATGACCACAATGTACCCAACATCTGATGGCTACTTTCAGCAGGATAATGCGCCATGTCATAAAGCTGGAATCATCTCAGACTGGTTTCTTGAACATGACAATGAGTTCACTGTACTCAAATAGCCTCCACAGTCACCAGATCTCAATCCAGTAGAGCATCTTTGGGATGTGGTGGAACGGGAGATTCGCATCATGGATGTGCAGCCGACAAATCTGCGGCAACAGTGTGATGCCATCATGTCAATATGGACCAAAATCTCTGAGGAATGCTTCCAGCACCTTGTTGAATCTATGCCACGAAGAATTGAGGCAGTTCTGAAGGCAAAAGGGGGTCCAACCCGTTACTAGCATGGTGTACCTAATAAAGTGGCCGGTGAGTGTATATTGGATGCCACCCTGCTATGAATGTAGATCCTCCTCATAATCATCCTCCAAAACTGTGCCCCAGCTGTTGGTGCAGGAACACACCCTCTGTGCCACCTGTGGACGGCTGACCTGATAACTTTGGGAATGATCCCAAGGCAAGGTGGAGTTTTTACGTCACATATGAGGTGGTGAGCGGGAAGGCCAAAGTTACTCTGCAGCGCAGACAGGTGGGCAGCAGCAGGGTGAGAACGCAGAAAGCGTGCACAGATGGCAGTAGCTCTGACATATCAGGGTCATTTTCCAGGAACTTTTGCACCACCAAGTTCAGCACATGCGGCAGGCATGGGTTGTGCGGCAAACCGACTAGGCCCAGAGCTGCCATGAGATTTTGTCCGTTGTCGCACACCACCAGGCCAGGCTTGAGGCTCAGTGGCACCAACTACTCATAGGTGTGTTCTTCCATTCCCATCCACAGCTCCTGCGCAGTGTGGGGTCTTTGCCCCAAACAGATGAGATTCAGAACAGCCTGCTGTCGTTTCCCCTTGGCTCTGCTGAAGTTGGTGGTACAGGTGTTACGCTGTGATGAGGAGACGGTAGAGGAGGAACTATTGTATTTCCGTGACAATGGTTTTGGCGGACCCAAATATAGGTATGTGGCAGCGACACAATTAACTGACCTTTTATTACATTAACGTGTGAAAACAGCAAAAAAAAAAAACAGAATTTTTAACTATTTTATTTCCATGTGACAATGGAAAAAAATGGTTTGTGATTGACCCAAATATAGGTATGTGACAAAATTAACAGACCTTTTAACTATTAGGTAACTCTGACATGGAAGAGGACCTAGGAATTTTAGTGAACAGCAAACTAAGCTGTAGAAACCAGTGTCAGACAGCTGCTGACAAGGCCAATAAGAATAATAGGTTGCATCAAAAGAGGCATAGATGCCTGTGATGAGAACATAGTCCTGCCACTTTACAAATCACTAGTCAGACCACACATGGAGTGCTGTGTACAGTTCTGGGCTCCTGTGAACAAGGTAGACATAGCAGAGCTGAAGAGGGTTCAGAGGAGGGCAACTAAAGTAATAACTGAAATGGGTGGACTACAGTACCCAGAAAGATTATCAAAATTAGGGTTATTCACTTTAGAAAAAAGACGACTGAGGGGAGATCTAATAACTATATATAAATATATCAGAGGTCAGTACAGAGATCTCTCCCATGATCTTTTTATCCCGAGGACTGTGACTGTGACGAGGGGACATCCTCTGCGTCTGGAGGAAAGAAGGTTTGTACACAAACATAGAAGAGGATTCTTTACGGTAAGAGCAGTGAGACTATGGAACTCTCTGCCTGAGGAGGTGGTGATGGTAAGTTCACTAAAAGAGTTCAAGAGAGGGCTGGATGTATTTTTGGAGGGTAATAATATTACAGGTTATAGTTACTAGAGAGGGGTCGTTGATCCAGGGAGTAATTCTGATTGCCTGATTGGAGTCGGGAAGGAATTTTTTTCCCCTAAAGTGGGGAAAATTGGCTTCTACCTCACAGGGGTTTTTTGCCTTCCTCTGGATCAACTTATAGGAAAACAGGCCGAACTGGATGGACAGATGTCTTTTTTCGGCCTTATAAATAGAGATGAGCGAGTAGTGAAATATTCGAAAGTTCGAAATTCGATTCGAATAGACCGCGAAATTCGACTATTCGACCGAATATCGAATCCCATTAAAGTCTATGGAAAAATAATGCTCGCCACTTGGAAATCTCAATTCGACCACTTGGAGGTCACCAAGTCCACCCTGAAACCTCAGAAAAGGATGCCAACACTGCTGGAATGCAACTGGGACAGCAGGGGAAGCATGTCTGGGTGCATATAACGCGCCCAAGTCGCACTATTACGCCACTATCACAGCCTCTCAACAATACACTCCAAAGACAATGTAACCTCTCTGTAAAGTGAGACCATACAAGGAAACCTTCTTTCCTCTACATTGCCATGGACCCCAAGCCAAACTAGACAAAAAAGAAGATAAAATTCTGCACCCCTTAAAATCACGTTGCCTATGACAACCACAGATGGCATAGGCAAAGGGGAAAGCAAATAGACCCCACCCCTAATTGTCATTGTGTGTGTGTGTGAGATGTGGTCAGACATGTCTTCTTTAAAATGTAAAAACAACTCAAACACATGCAGAAGCCTTAAAATGCCCAAATTGTTGGCGCTTGAGATGTCAGTGACCCGACCTGGCCCAGTGTCATGTCTAGCAGGTAAAGCAGTGGGGATGTTGAGGGATGCGTAGGACCGCAAAAGGCAGGAAGAGGCCGTGGGCTGGCCAGAGGCTCATGGAAAATTTTGTGGAGGCCCAAGAGGTGAGACCTGTTAAAAATTTTGTTTAGGCCCAAGAGGTGAGACCTTGATAAAATTTTGTGGAGGCCCAAGAGGTGAGACCTTGATAAAATTTTGTGGAGGCCCAAGAGGTGAGACCTGTTAAAAATTTTGTGGAGGCCCAAGAGGTGAGACCTTGATAAAATTTTGTGGAGGCCAAGAGGTGAGACCTGTTAAAATTTTGTGGAGGCCCAAGAGGTGAGACCTTGATAAAATTATGTGGAGGCCCAAGAGGTGAGACCTGTTAAAAATTTGTGGAGGCCCAAGAGGTGAGACCTTGATAAAATTTTGTGGAGGCCCAAGAGGTGAGACCTTGATAAAATTTTGTGGAGGCCCAAGAGGTGAGACCTGTTAAAAATTTTGTGGAGGCCCAAGAGGTGAGACCTTGATAAAATTTGTGGAGGCCCAAGAGGTTGAGACCTTGATAAAATTTTGTGGAGGCCCAAGAGGTGAGACCTTGATAAAATTTTGTGGAGGCCCAAGAGGTGAGACCTTGATAAAAATTATGTGGAGGCCCAAGAGGTGAGACCTGTTAAAAATTTGTGGAGGCCCAAGAGGTGAGACCTTGATAAAATTTGTGGAGGCCCAAGAGGTGAGACCTTGATAAAATTTTGTGGAGGCCCAAGAGGTGAGACCTGTTAAAAATTTTGTGGAGGCCCAAGAGGTGAGACCTGTTAAACATTTTGTGGAGGCCCAAGAGGTGAGACCTGTTAAACATTTTTGTGGAGGCCCAAGAGGTGAGACCTGTTTAAACATTTTGTGGAGGCCCAAGAGGTGAGACCTGTTAACATTTTGTGGAGGCCCAAGAGGTGAGACTCTTAAAAATTATGTGGAGGCCCAAGAGGTGAGACCTCTTAAACATTTTGTGGAGGCCCAAGAGGTGAGACCTCTTAAACATTTTGTGGAGGCCCAAGAGGTGAGACGTATTAAAAATTATGTGGAGGCCCAAGAGGTGAGACGTGTTAAAAATTATGTGGAGGCCCAAGAGGTGAGACGTATTAAAAAATTATGTGGAGGCCCAAGAGGTGAGACGTGTTAAAAATTATGTGGAGGCCCAAGAGGTGAGACGTGTAAAATTATGTGGAGGCCCAAGAGGTGAGACCTGTTAAATATTTTGTGGAAGCCCAAGAGGTGAGACCTGTTAAACATTTTGTGGAGGCCCAAGAGGTGAGACGTGTTAAAAATTATGTGGAGGCCCAAGAGGTGAGACGTGTTAAAAATTATGTGGAGGCCCAAGAGGTGAGACGTGTTAAAAATTATGTGGAGGCCCAAGAGGTGAGACGTGTTAAAAATTATGTGGAGGCCCAAGAGGTGAGACCTGTTAAACATTTTGTGGAGGCCCAAGAGGTGAGACCTGTTAAACATTTTGTGGAGGCCCAAGAGGTGAGACCTGTTAAAAATTTTGTGGAGGCCCAAGAGGTGAGACCTTGATAAAATTTTGTGGAGGCCCAAGAGGTGAGACCTTGATAAAATTTTGTGGAGGCCCAAGAGGTGAGACCTTGATAAAATTATGTGGAGGCCCAAGAGGTGAGACCCTGTTAAAATTTTGTGGAGGCCCAAGAGGTGAGACCTTGATAAAAATTTGTGGAGGCCCAAGAGGTGAGACCTTGATAAAATTTTGTGGAGGCCCAAGAGGTGAGACCTGTTAAAAATTTTGTGGAGGCCCAAGAGGTGAGACCTGTTAAACATTTTGTGGAGGCCCAAGAGGTGAGACGTGTTAAAAATTATGTGGAGGCCCAAGAGGTGAGACCTGTTAAACATTTTGTGGAGGCCCAAGAGGTGAGACCTGTTAAACATTTTGTGGAGGCCCAAGAGGTGAGACCTGTTAAACATTTTGTGGAGGCCCAAGAGGTGAGACCTCTTAAAAATTATGTGGAGGCCCAAGAGGTGAGACCTCTTAAACATTTTGTGGAGGCCCAAGAGGTGAGACCTCTTAAACATTTTGTGGAGGCCCAAGAGGTGAGACCTCTTAAACATTTTGTGGAGGCCCAAGAGGTGAGACCTCTTAAAAATTTTGTGGAGGCCCAAGAGGTGAGACCTCTTAAACATTTTGTGGAGGCCAAGAGGTGAGACGTATTAAAAATTATGTGGAGGCCCAAGAGGTGAGACGTGTTAAAAATTATGTGGAGGCCCAAGAGGTGAGACGTGTTAAAAATTATGTGGAGGCCAAAGAGGTGAGACCTGTTAAACATTTTGTGGAGGCCCAAGAGGTGAGACCTGTTAAACATTTTGTGGAGGCCCAAGAGGTGAGACGTGTTAAAAATTATGTGGAGGCCCAAAGAGGTGAGACGTGTTAAAAATTAAGTGGAGGCCCAAGAGGTGAGACGTGTTAAAAATTATGTGGAGGCCCAAGAGGTGAGACCTGTTAAACATTTTGTGGAGGCCCAAGAGGTGAGACCTGTTAAACATTTTGTGGAGGCCCAAGAGGTGAGACCTGTTAAACATTTTGTGGAGGCCCAAGAGGTGAGACCTGTTAAACATTTTGTGGAGGCCCAAGAGGTGAGACCTCTTAAAAATTATGTGGAGGCCCAAGAGGTGAGACCTGTTAAACATTTTGTGGAGGCCCAAGAGGTGAGACCTCTTAAAAATTATGTGGAGGCCCAAGAGGTGAGACGTGTTAAAATTATGTGGAGGCCCAAGAGGTGAGACCTCTTAAACATTTTGTGCAGGCCCAAGAGGTGAGACCTCTTAAAAATTATGTGGAGGCCCAAGAGGTGAGACCTCTTAAACATTTTGTGCAGGCCCAAGAGGTGAGACCTGTTAAAAATTATGTGGAGGCCCAAGAGGTGAGACCTGTTAAACATTTTGTGGAGGCCCAAGAGGTGAGACCTGTTAAACATTTTGTGGAGGCCCAAGAGGTGAGACCTCTTAAACATTTTGTGGAGGCCCAAGAGGTGAGACCTGTTAAACATTTTGTGGAGGCCCAAGAGGTGAGACCTGTTAAACATTTTGTGGAGGCCCAAGAGGTGAGACCTCTTAAACATTTTGTGGAGGCCCAAGAGGTGAGACGTATTAAAAATTATGTGGAGGCCCAAGAGGTGAGACGTGTTAAAAATTATGTGGAGGCCCAAGAGGTGAGACGTGTTAAAAATTATGTGGAGGCCCAAGAGGTGAGACCTGTTAAACATTTTGTGGAGGCCCAAGAGGTGAGACCTGTTAAAACATTTTGTGGAGGCCCAAGAGGTGAGACGTGTTAAAAATTATGTGGAGGCCCAAGAGGGTGAGACGTGTTAAAAATTATGTGGGAGGCCCAAGAGGTGAGACGTGTTAAAAATTATGTGGAGGCCCAAGAGGTGAGACGTGTTAAAAATTATGTGGAGGCCCAAGAGGTGAGACCTGTTAAACATTTTGTGGAGGCCCAAGAGGTGAGACCTGTTAAACATTTTGTGGAGGCCCAAGAGGTGAGACCTGTTAAACATTTTGTGGAGGCCCAAGAGGTGAGACCTCTTAAAAATTATGTGGAGGCCCAAGAGGTGAGACCTGTTAAACATTTTGTGGAGGCCCAAGAGGTGAGACCTCTTAAAAATTATGTGGAGGCCCAAGAGGTGAGACGTGTTAAAAATTATGTGGAGGCCCAAGAGGTGAGACCTCTTAAACATTTTGTGCAGGCCCCAGAGGTGAGACCTCTTAAAATATGGAGGCCCAAGAGGTGAGCCTCTTAAACATTTTGTGCAGGCCCAAGAGGTGAGACCTGTTAAAAATTATGTGGAGGCCCCAAGAGGTGAGACCTGACCCATGTTTAAACATTTTGTGGAGCCCAAGAGGTGAGACCTGTTAAACATTTTGTGAGGCCCAAGAGGTGGAGACCTGTTAAACATTTTGTGGAGCCCAAGAGGTGAGACCTGTTAAACATTTTGTGGAGGCCCAAGAGGTGAGACCTGTTAAACATTTTGTGGAGGCCCAAGAGGTGAGACCTGTTAAACATTTTGTGGAGGCCAAGAGGTGAGACGTGTTAAAAATTATGTGGAGGCCCAAGAGGTGAGACGTGTTAAAAATTATGTGGAGGCCCAAGAGGTGAGACGTGTTAAAAATTATGTGGAGGCCCAAGAGGTGAGACGTGTTAAAAATTATGTGGAGGCCCAAGAGGTGAGACCTGTTAAACATTTTGTGGAGGCCCAAGAGGTGAGACCTGTTAAACATTTTGTGGAGGCCCAAGAGGTGAGACCTGTTAAACATTTTGTGGAGGCCCAAGAGGTGAGACCTCTTAAAAATTATGTGGAGGCCCAAGAGGTGAGACCTGTTAAACATTTTGTGGAGGCCCAAGAGGTGAGAACCTCTTAAAAATTATGTGGAGGCCCAAGAGGTGAGACGTGTTAAAAATTATGTGGAGGCCCAAGAGGTGAGACCTCTTAAACATTTTGTGCAGGCCCAAGAGGTGAGACCTCTTAAAAATTATGTGGAGGCCCAAGAGGTGAGACCTCTTAAACATTTTTGTGCAGGCCCAAGAGGTGAGACCTGTTAATAATTATGTGAGGCCCAAGAGGTGAGACCTGTTAAAACATTTTGTGGAGGCCCAAGAGGTGAGACCTGTTAAACATTTTGTGGAGGCCAAGAGGTGAGACCTGTTAACATTTTGTGAGGCCCAAGAGTGAGCCGTTAAACATTTGTGGAGGCCCAAGAGGTGAGACCTGTTAAACATTTTGTGGAGGCCCAAGAGGTGAGACCTATTAAACATTTTGTGGAGGCCCAAGAGGTGAGACCTCTTAAAAATTATGTGGAGGCCCAAGAGGTGACACCTCTAAACATTTTGTGGAGGCCCAAGAGGTGAGCCATAAATATATAAATTTTTCTTATTTACGGAGCAATTCTACGGCGGTTAAGGAGGAGGAGGAGGAGGTGGAGGAGGAAATGGCACTTCATACAGATGGCACTTCACTTTTGGCTGCTTTCCACTGTTGGAGAAGCAAAGTCCGGGTCAATCCACTTGCTGTTCATTTTGATTAGCGTCAGCCTGTCGGCACTGTCGGTTGACAGGCGGCTGCGCTTATCGGTTATAATGCCCCGGCTGCGCTGAACACCCTTTCTGATAGCACGCTGGCGGCAGGGCAGGCAAGCACCTCCAAGGCGTACAGGGACAGTTCCAGCCACGTGTCCAACTTGGAGACCCAGTAAGTGTAGGACGCCGAGGGATCGGGGAGGACAGGGTTACGGTCTGCCAGGTACTCCCGCAACATCCGCCGATAACTTGTCCCTCCTGCTGATAGCGGGCCCCGCAGTGATGGAAGTTGCACGAGGGGGTGCCATGAACGTGTCCCACACCTTGGAGAGTGTTCCCCTGGTGGCTGTGGGCCTGATAGATGTTGTGGGACTCTGGGAGACCCTCTCCTCTCTGCCGCCAGCGATGGTGGGTGGGAAAATCTCCATCAATGTTCTGCACGAGTTCCCTCTGGTATTCCAGCAATCGATTTGTCCTCTCCTCTACCGAATAAAGAGGAGACGTTATCTTTATACCGGGAGGTCCAGGAGTGCGAAGACCCAGTACAATTTGTTCTCCACTATCCGGACAACACGTGTGTCCCGGGAAAAGCAGCCCAGCATGAAGTCAGCCATGTGTGCCAGACTCTGAATAGGCATGACCTCACTGCCCCCCACCAGAAGGATCACTTGCCATTTCCTCCTCTTCCGCCTCCTCTCCGCCCCATCCGCGCTGAACCAATGGGACGCACACAGCCTGACTGCTACCCTCGCCGCCAGCATCCTCCTCCTCTTCCACAGCCAC